>CM076570.1:203114350-203380926 GCA_034641835.2 Pinus albicaulis
CTCACAGAAAGTCTTAGTTAACTGAGTCTGAATCTCAACAGCATTTAACCTCAAATATCTTAAGCTTGAACTCCCTTTGAGGCTACCCAAAGCCTCTTTTTATAGTGGAAAAGAGGAGGTTTTATGTTCCAAGTATGAAGGGATAGAATCCTCCTTCAAAGGGATTAGCTCCTTACATCAAGGGGTTAGCTCCATCAAGTGAGGGATGCATGAACCTTCTCAAAGCGTATCCATTCCCGAAAATTCCCATCTAGAATCTTCTAGAATTCATCTGAAATCATCTTTTTATCTTTACTTTCTCGCCTTTTTGAGTTTTACAGAGGTCCTCACCTATAACACAAAGGAAGTGCAGTATGTTTCTGCAGGACAGCTAAACTTTAGGTGCGGGACTGTAGGCAATGAATAGAGAAAGTGCGATACCAAAGTTTAGGGGATTTTTAGGAACTTTTCTCTGATTTTGAAAGCTTGATATGAGGAACTGATATGTTAGACTTTCAAAAGGAGGAAGTATGAATAATAATGAGCTCATACTCATAGCAAAATGTCAGGATGACAACTTTTAGTGTAACATATGTTCTGGTAAAATAATGACAAGATACGGGTGAACTTCTAGTTGAACAACGTTGGGTTTGGGAGGTATGGTCTCATGGATTGGATGGATCCTGATGACAGGTAGCTGTGAGAACTTTGTCTCGACAACACTAGATGAACTAGGATTTGTAGAAACAACTAGAGATGACTCTGGTATATGTGAGGATGATGTCACACAGGAGGTATTGATAGTAGTGGTTCCAGTATAACGATGTCGCCTTCGCTGACCAGAAATGGTTTCCGGTGGTAAAGGTAGTTTAAGTGCTATTCTATGCGAATGACGGGGAAAGGGATTTTCTTCTTCCATGAGGACTAGTTGATTTTATGAGAAAAATAAATAAACAAAATAAAATGGTAATTCTAGGAAAAAGGTTTACCAAGTAATTGTGAACTGCATAATACCTCCTCGCGAACCAAGAAGTATGGGCAGGCACTATCCCTAAATTTTATGTTCAGTGTATCAAAAGTTAGAAGGCAACTGACTCGGTTACCTATGGATGGATAGAAAACTAGATTTTTCCTCCCAAATACACCTGAAGGTACGTGGAGGCCCAAGTCCATATTAGTGTTGTCTAATGCGAAACCGCACAGTGAGGGCAACCCCTTATACTTTTCGTACTAGAACACTGCCCTATATACCCGAAGCTACGAGGACGAGCTCTGATATACTTACGTACGTGGACTGAGGTATCACACTCGAAATGTATCATCGACAAGTTAGTGACAATTTTTATGTTTAACGACGCCGAAACACATCTCTACCCTAGACCTTCTAAATGCTATCGTTAATGTTCCAATGCTTTCTTAGGTTGATTGACATAAATTTTATGTTGATCTTGTTTAAAAGTTTGTCTTTGAGGTTCATCGCGTGATGTAATGGAAATTCATAAAAATGCAAACTAAATGATACGAAAAATTTTCAATTTAGATTTTTCAATGAAAATCCTAGCTACTAAGGGAAAGAGCAATCCGTTTTTGAGGAAACAACAAAGAGCACAAACTAAATGCAGTTTTCCCAACTTGTTCCTATGAAACACACAATTCAATTTATGCACATGCATGTTTTTATTGTCATCTCCCTTTAATGTGAATGAATGAGAGGAAACTTGATGGAAAAATCAATCAAACGAGTGTTTTCTTATGAGAAACAAGGAATGAAACAACAATTTGTTTTAGGAAAATGAAGAATGGAACTACAATTTTCCTACAGGAAACAAGGAATGAAACAAAAATTTCCTTTTCGAAAACAAAATTGAAGTAATGTAGAAATTAAATACTTTGAATTTGATTTTCCAATGATAAATAAAAACACTAATGAAACATTGAACAAATTTAATTTTCAAAGGAGGAAGAACAAGAAAGTTTATTGGTCTCTAATAGGTATCAGACATCTGAGAATACAACAAACAAGTGGCTGAAACTGAAAGAAATGAAACATTTTGATTGAATTTGGTTGGCTGAGGGGTCAAATCAGTCTCTAATGGGAGACAATGTGTTGCAGAGCATCCCTGAGTGGGAGACAGTGCACTATAGTGCACTATGTCTTGTCCAACAATGCGTTGGGCACAGAAAGGATTGAAAAATCAAGCAACAGAACATACTTCTAATGCAATTTTTTCATTAAAATGACTGATACTATAAAGTAGATGCTACTAATGAGGATAAACAAAGGTACAAACACTAGGAATGATAGGATACTCCCAAGTAGAGTCGCCAATTTGTTATACTGAATTGTGATCTACGGATAAACCAAATTCCTAAGTGTGGTGTTTATCACTTATAACAATAGAGGAAATAATAACTATCACTTTCTCTAAAACAAGTAGATATAAAGAATGGTAAAGGAGCCTACTTGTGATTCTTTAGCTTCTCCTTCTCCTTATGTCGTGTTGTTGTTGCTCTCAATCCAACTCAAGTCGCTAGATCGATTCCTACAAACACAAATAGAGAACAAAAAACAACATGCAATATATAATATATCTACTTATCTTACTCAAATCAAATCGATTAGATATGAAATACATACATCATTCAATAATACATGGCACAAGAAATATAGACATATGTATAGGAAAATGAACAACAATATTTATTAAAGAGTAGAAGGGGAAGATTTTAACCAATGGATGGATTTTTTGCCAACCTTCTCCAGCTTCATTCTAGCCTCATCACATCCAACATTATCCTAGCAGCATATCAGTAATTTCATTCTCTTATCAAATGAGAATCCAACAACATAAATTTATCAAAAATTTTCCTTTCTTAGCACTAGGATTAGTTCTCACATTAGAGGAATTTTGAGGTCTAAAATGGGCCTCCTAAGGAAATTATAAAATAATAGTGGAAATAATAAAATAGGATTAGATTATATCAACAAATTTTAGAGGGAAAAAAAGAAAAAACTATTTTTTCAATTCGTATTTTCAACTTATCTCCCTATGGGTGTACTCAAATTTTGAGCGGAAACACTCATTTGATGCATAATTTTATTCCTAATCTAAGGAGTACCCATGTTGCATAATTTCGATGGACCCTGCTACACATAAAATGAGAAATACATGAAAAACGTGATTGCAATAACACTTTTGGATGTATTTCTCATTTTTCATGTACCAAGTCTCATCAAAAGTATGCAACATGGGTACACCTTGGATGAAGAATTGATTTTTTCATCCAATGAGTACTCCTGCTCGAAATTTGAGTAAACAATTTGGGAGATAAGTTGAAAATATGAGTTGAAAAAGTAGTTTTATTATTTGATTATTTTTTAATATTTTTACCTTTTTACTCCAAAAATGGTGAATCATCCCCTGTGGTTGACATTATCATCTTGAATCCTATTGGTTCTTGTAAAATCAATTTTGGTTGTACAAATTTCTTAGCAGGCCCAGTTTAGACCTCAAAATTCCCCTAATGATTTATAGGGAAACTGATGGTACTTTCTCAATGAATGACTTTCTAATAATAGGAAAGACATGTTTCCAAGTTTAGTGGTGTTAGATGGACACTTGGATTCAACGTTTGACACATATGGACTATTCTAGAAGGCACTGGCCATGTGAATATTCCCAGAACAATGAGAATTCCGCTCCTAGGTGACCAACACACCCTTGAGGGTTGGGAAGTGCACTACACTGCACCCTTTCATGGAGGATTTGGCATTGCAACACATTTAATCCCTTGCAAATGAGCATTGGTGGGTCAGTAGGTCATATAAAATATACTTCAAACCCTTGAAATTTCATAATAGAAGCCATGAATGAAATTTTCTTCACTTAGGGCATATAACAACTGAAATATAAGGGGATGATAGACCCTATTTCATTGGTCCTGGGGATTATGTCCAATTTGACCAGGTCTTGGGGGATGATGCCCAAATTTACCTATAACAGATAAGAAGCATTTCTTCCTTGCATCATTAGCTGGATTACCATCTATTTTACCATAGATACATTGTGAATTCATTTACAATTAAAAACATGGGGAGAGCCATACATCATCACAGTCAAAATACATGCTTATAACTAACATAATAACAAAAAAAATACCATGGATACAACAACCATAGATTCCACATATAAATCAATACATTTGTAGATCAAATACCAAAGGAATGAGCTTCTCATTAATGAATGCAAAAACCAACTGAAGATGGGACTTCCATGATCCACCAGACCATAAATTGGTTGAGCTAAATATCTCTTCAGTGAATCAACCTCATTCCATATTGAAAGCATGAATGTGGGACTCAAAACAAAAGAATCAACCGGAGCATCCCGAGGCTAAACCACCTCACCCTCATTAATAAAAAACCAAGCTTTATCATAATAGACACCAGATCACTAGGCCAACACAATAAAAATGCAATAACTGGATTTACCGTGATCTACACCTGATCAATAGGCCAACACAAGCATGGATACCACTGGATTATCTCTGCCTACACCGTGAGGAATTTTCCTGTCTCCTAGTCTCTCAGGCTTTACCGCAATCCATATCTTGAATGAGGGATAACTAGGCCCTAAACCAAAACATACTCTCCAAGATTTACCATATATCCCAACCCAATATTCCCAAGCCCGATGGAGAGCACCCACCTATCAGGATTCACTGTAATCGAATCCTGGATAAATAGGCCATAAATTGAGCCAGCACATAAAACGGTTATGTGTCATACAATCTGGAGATCCACTTCACTCAACTTCAATTACATTTTTCAATCTAGCTAAACCAAAAAAAAACATCATGGCTATCCGAAAAAAGGCAAGGCTAGGTTTAAAAAACTCTCACACCTAGAAAAACCCATGCCATGACAGAAAAGAACCACATGCAATACCATTCATGCGAAATGTAGCAAGGAAAACACACATGCAAATTGTTACCTGCAGAGAATCCTATTATAGCTTCCTGATTCCTACTCCTCCTTGCTTTCTCCTTCCTTCATCTTCCTTTATTTTCCTGCTTAATCTAGTGCCAAAATTCTCCAAGAAAATCTACGTGTACAAGAGTGAGAGAGAGAGGGAGAATAATGAGATAGATCCAAAACTGAACTGAAAAAAAGGTTGAACCGGAAAAAGTTTTTAACCTAAATCTTTCCAATTGTTCCTCATAAGCCTTTTTATCAATGAGGCGTATGTTTTCTTCATTTTCCACCTCACATGCAACCTGTGACATTTCACCTTCCTTTTCTTGTATTTTACTTTATTTTCATAAATAAATGCTAGTAAATGCCACTTTTCCTTTCCAAATACTTTTGGCTTTTCCTATTCCAATTTCCTTAGCCATATTAATCGAAATGAACACCCACTAGAATTTTTTTCCCAACACTCAGCTTGGAATAAGTGTCCCATAAACCATGTTTATTATTTTTCCTTTATTAAGTTATATTACATGGAATTTTCACTAGTCATGTTACAAAAACAAAATTTTCACATTGAAGTCACTAGTTGGTGAGGAAACCCAACGTCATATAGATCAAAGTGGATTGAGATATAGTAGGTGGAATCAATTATGCTAGAAACCTGCTTAGTGCCCATGATCTAGTGCAATTAAATTCACTTATTCCATCTTGAGTGAAGAATGTCCTCCAAAAAGGTCCAAGTGACTGTAATAAATGTATTCTCTAGGTACACTAGGGACTTTTCTCCCCGTTGTCACCCATGGTAGAAATATCTAAGGTAATGGTCTTTAAGGTTCCCACATACAACTACTTGACCTGAGGGGATAGTCACATATCAGACATACACGCAAGGGAAAATTAACAAAGCTCAATCCCCTTGAAGGTTCCTCAACATGGTCGATCTAAGGTTTATCCTTCGAGTGTCTCCAAAGAAATTTCGACACCATTTTCAATGGGTGAAAATAATGCTATCATAACCAATGAAGTGGGGTGAATCACTTCACTAGGTACGATATGATCTTGTGCTTAAATGCCATGTAAGAGGAGCTTCCTAGAGTCAAACTATAATAGATGGATCTAATCCCTACTACACAATTATATTGTTTGTTTTCAGCTTTGGAAAGTTAACTCAATTTCTTATTCAAAAGCCCTATAATCTGATCTAATTTAGGTGTAATGAGCCCTAGAAATATAAAAATTCAAATTTATTTTATTCACATTGTTTTTAAGTTGTTGTTTACTCAGTAGGTTGATGGATATGAAATTGGTGGTGTTATAACCTGACTAAAAAATGAATGCGATCAAATATGATAATGTAATATTTTCACTTCGATGAATCCTAATTAAAGTAAGGAGAAAGGTTCCACTCACTTCCAACAACGCAAAAATTAATAAATAAGAGAAAACAGAAAAATTATTTAAGGAACTAATTTTCAGAAGGAAAATACTAAAGCAAATCAATTCCAAGAAAATTTTCCATTTTTATGTTGAAAACAAGCATAAAAACACGTAAATTCAAATTAGTACTATCTTTTAATGAGAGACACTAGTTTTTCAATCGATGAAATAACTCTTTACAAGAAGCATAAATGAATATATATTGAGATTCATTGAAAGCAAAGGGACTAACACAACCAATTCCGTAAGCAAAATATTATTTTTCGATGGATCGACAAATCAAGAAAAATCAAAACCTAAAATTGTAAAGATAAGTGATTTTTCTCAAAAAGACAATCAAAGACACTAATCTAAATCTACAGTTGAATTTTCCAGAATGTAAACTACACAACAAAATTATTCAAAAAAACACAAGATGATTATGGATTAGTGAAAGAAGGATATAAAAAGACTACATATGCACATTAGAACCTTCTTTCAATAATATTATGAAAGAAAAAATCAAGTGTAAGTAAAGGACATTTCACAAAAATTATAAAACCCAAATGAAATAAAATGAAATCTGAGATTTCGTTAAGAAAGAACTCAAATTGAAATATCATGAAAATTCCAAAGATAAAAGGAGATGGTAGTCAAAGCCGGTTATCACTCATACACAATTTATCTCCCCCATGAACATTGAGCGGGAATTTGTTTTGCAAAAATTAAAGAAAAAAACACCCAAAAATTGTTAAGAAATTGGAAAAAACTCTGAGCAATGATCAAAACAAAGAAGAATTGAAAAATCCTTAAATTTTCAAATTTTCAAAAATTTGCGCAGGAAACTAGTTGAGTTCAGTGCACAAATGGACTGTTGCTAAAGGAAAAGTGTGTCGATTTTGACACTATGACTAAAGGACAAATTCACAAGCGAGAAAAAATTAAGAAAAATAAAATCAAAGCCAAAAATAAAAAAAATCAAACTTTCAACATTCGAAACACAATCAGATAAGGCTACAGAAAGAATTTTATAAGCCACAATAGGAGATGATGAAGAAAAAATAGTTCCCCAATGGAGTCACCAAATTTTTATAGTGGATAAATCCCTCTTGCAGACATAAATGATCTCCCTAGATTCATAAGAGATCTAGTAGAAAACAAAAGAAATAACTACTACCTTTCCTTGATTCACAACTGACATAAAATATGAGATATGTTGAAGCCTCTTACCTTCTCTACAAAATTCCTATGGAAGTCTTTCCAATGATTTCAAAAACCTTTCCTCCTTTCTTTGAAGTGAGGTGCGCATGAACAAAAGAAAAATGGCATAAAAACATAGTGTAGAAAAATATGAAACTCAAAACAAATGAAAATTGCAACATTGCATACATTAGAAGATTAAACTCATATCCAGTTATAAATCTTGCAAAAGATCAAGGAATTTTTCAAATAGCATTGAAACAAGTGAAATTAGGAAAGAAATAGTTGCTTGTATTAATTTCAGAATAGGAAGAAGAAATACAACCATTGGGGAAATTATATGTGCTATAATTCCAACATTAAATTATCAATTGAGGCTCGTAAGCCTTCGAGGAACATGCACATATAACGCATGATCAGAGCATCTAACCTAAGCTAACATCTTGAAATATAAAATATATTCCTAAATTAAGTATGAAATTCTGGTTTGTAGTTTGAAATAATCTATTGATAAAAATACACTCAAGAAAAGGAATAATTTTAATCAAATGATGAACTAATTAAAACTTACTGAGAAGTCAGGGAAAAAAATTAACGATCTATTTGAATAAGTGCTACTTGATTCAAAACAAATCAACATGTAAAATATAGAATTCATTCCTAAAATTAATTACTAACACTACGCAATTTATTAGCAAACTGTTTGTAATTCCATAAAATGAAAATTCAAGAAATGATTAACTATAACAATTACTCTATTCGATTTAAGAAATCATGACAGAATTAATTGAAATCACACAACTCATGCTTCCAAACCAGATTATTCTAATAAACTAAAACAAAGCAATTCTGAGTAGAAAATCCCGCTACAGGAATACTAAGTACATAATCCAGCTACAGGAATCCCGAATACAAAATACAGCTATAGTATTCAGAGAAATTTAATTCTGATAATAACAATTACCATTTTAAAAACTCATTCATGAATCAAAATGTGAACTTTGAACATAGTAGATGTTCTTTCCAAATCAAAGACAATGTGTCAAAATCAAGAACATTCATGAATTCAAAGAGGATAACCGCAGAGTGGTTAAGTTCATAATATTAAAATTAATAAGTACAGAATATGACTATGCGCATACTCCACAACCTGCAAAGAGAAAACACAAACAATGCACTTGTTTCCACCTACTAAAATTTCTTCCCTCTACTCAGATCTATAAAACATAAATAAATCTAGCATATGGAATGAATTGTTGGAATTCTAAAAACCATTAACAAATCGATTTAAATATGAAATGAAATTATATTTGCTAAATAAAAACATGCCTCCTACATGCTACAATGGTTGCAGGACTCAGTTCTAGGTTCATGGAGGGCCCTTGCCACAACCTAGAACAAGCCCAATCTAATTTAGTACTTGCAGATTAAAGAGAAATAACACTCAAATACGAGTAAATTTCGAGACAAAAATTATATTAAAAACTTTAGTAGAACATCTATTTAAGAGTATAGTCTTAACAGGCCAAAAAAAAATTGCATGGCACAATCATTAGCTCATCCTAAGTGTATATATCCTTAATCCAAAATATGTGTTTGTGAGAGACTATTTACATAAAAATCATTGCAGCTCTTAAATAATTGAAGACAACTAAAATAGTTACAACCGATTGACTAAGGAGAGTAAAAATATATGGAATCTAAACTAATTTAAACCACTCAAATATGTAGGATTATGTCACCCAAATTATAACCAAACTTTCCCAATCGTGGTTGATCTAAAACCGTCAAAACAAAAATTATCGTACTTAAGCCAAAATTTTGGCACTTTATTCTGTACTTAATAATTTCGATGACCATAAATTCTTTGCGGTGATGAATTTTAATAAATGATTTATGGGTTAGATGAATGAGGGTACTTTGAACAAACCCGATGTCTTGGAATCCTGCGACTCTTCTTCATTTGATCACAAATTGAGATTTTATTCTACATGAATTATGTACTTAACCTGTAGCAACTAGTTTAATTGAATTATGAAGAATTTTAGCAATGGATCCCTACATCAAATGAAATTACAAAAACCATCATTAGAAAATCATAGAAAAGTCATTTGTAATCAATGAAAAGTCAATAAAACTAATGATAATAAACCACAAGGTGTAAGATGTGAATTGGCGACAAGTTGTGGAATTATGGTATGAAATGAGTTAAAAACATAGGAATTTAGGTTATGAATAGTGGTATTGTATGGTGGAAAATTTGGCATATTTGAGGCCCAACATCCCACGAAGCTAGTGGATTTGCATGCCCTTATGAAAAAAAATCCCTTTCTCATTTGTAATTATTTTGTAGATGTTGGTTCTTTGGGACAACATTGTTTGAATATTTGGAGGTGTCGGCTCTTGTGGAGCAACACTACTTGAATATTTTGAGGTGTTGGTTCATGTGGAGAAACATTCTTCACTCTTAACGTATCATAATAATGTAAAAGGAAATACAAATTGAGGATAAGAAAGGGATGGATGTGGAAGAGATGATGGCTGAAATGAGGTGGTGATGGAGATGGTAAGTATGTGAATAGGTGCTTGCATACTCTATCACCTTAAGGCCAATGATTATAGGTTGTTTCCTTTATCATGTCATGGCAGCAATGAATTCATCCTATGAATAGAATGTTTGTTATCATGGGAGGATAAGACACCATAGAGACTGTCTTTATTAATGCACCATAATTATTTTTCTTTTAACATGGTTTTGTAATCAGAGTATAATTATTGTTATTATTAATGGCCAAAGGGAAGGAAAATAGAAGGATATTGAGGTATGAAAGATAAAATTCATGGAATAAGAACTGGTAAATCATTATGTTTCTTAAAAATTCTAATGAATTAGAGAATATTAACCCAGATCTACATCAAGTCTTACCTTTGATGTTGATGTGCTCTGTGCTACAAGATTAAGTAGAGGATGGAATGGTCAGAGCTGATTTGATTGTTGATATGCTCTGCTGAAGAAGGTTGAAGGATGAACTAAAGGGCTCAATGTGAACTGAAGGTCCTCTTTCTCCTCCATGCCTGAGGAGTTGTATGTCCCCAAATAACTAAGGAAAGGTGACTGTTGCTGCAATGAATGGCCAACATGCTATATGGTAGCCTTTACTGAAATGAATATACTGCTGCAAATGAAAATGGAAATGTTGATACAAATATCCAAACTGCTACAAATATGTGTTGAGATCATAAAGCCATATAGTATTCAACCACTACATACCCGTGTTCAATATTTATTATTCGAATAAATGGTGTGGAATCATGTCGAACATAAAAAAGAAACATTTGTTTGCCGACTATTGAGGAGGTCGTTAAACAATGCGAAATATCCCACCTTTGATGTCAATGGGAATCAAGGCACTAGATACATTCTAGCAGCCATGAATGGATTTGTTGAAGTCAAATGGACTGCAGAATTCATCCACCAAGAAAAATTGATGTATTTCATTAGTAGATGACAATGATATGTGCCATTAAGGCATGCACGATCCCAGGTACCTTATCTAACTCTAATCTTGATCCCAAATAATTTTTTGATGTCGATGGGACAAGGATTGTTGGTAGGTGGGCCCTAAGGAATCCCAAATCAACAAACTTTAGTATAAATATAGTAACTTGACGCATACATGATTTGAAGAACTTATAAAAATTTTAAAACTTTATTGGGAACTTTTCCCACTAGTACCTAGTTTTCAAGCAAAGAACCTGTCTACTTTCCCCAGGCAAGGTGGTTTTCACAAAGGGACTTATTTTTCTCTTTACAATTTTCATTTATTTATTTATTAAAATATGAACTTTTAGACTCTACTAGACAAGAGACATACTCCTTCAAGTGAAATATAAATTCCAATGAAGCCATGTGTGGATCAGGTACAAAGATATATTCATGGCCATATTTAACATATACAATTTAGAAGGTATATGGGCATCAACAATCAACATTTTTGAAAGATGCGATAGAAAGAGTATTTGAAGATGAAAGTGGTAATTTGAGTGGATTGTGATATGTAACCAATGCTCGATGTAATATTGGTGTTATTGGCTCATTTCTTCATTTGGACCACTGTGAAAGTCCCCGTCAATCATGCCAGGAAAACTTGTATAATTGGTATTTGGTATGCATACAAGGCTTGTTACTAGGCATGGTGAAAGTTCTTTAATCGAAGGTTCAACTAGATGCTCCCCATAAGATTTGGTACATGATTTATCAATTTCCTTGCTAGATAGGGAAGAGGAATCAAACGAGACTAAAATATCCTTTTCTAGTTGTGAAGGGAGAGATAATTTCTTGAATTTGGTCAGGAAGAACTCTTCTTGAGAGGTAGATATCCCAACCACTGCTAGGATTTGAGAAAGTACTTTGAGGGAAATTATTTAGGCTCTCAATCATTCTTTGAATTTGTCCCGCTGGTTGATGATCTGTGTCTCGCAGCATGGATTAATATACAATATTTTTTACAACACCCCAAAAATGTTTTTTCTTTAAAGAGCTTAAAATTTTGATCTAAATTAATTAAAAATACTAATTTCAATAAAACGTATCAAGCTTGAACTCCTTGCTTACTTAGACAACTAGAATTTGGGGAGACCCAAAAAAAAGAGGATGCATGGCTCTTCACTCACATCTTACCATCTCCTTTTCCCTCTAGTTTCCGTGCAATTAAGATCACATAGAAAACCCGTGAAAAAAACTATGCTCTAATCTCTTTAGCACCTCCCCAGAAATGACGCAAAAAAAGTTGGGGAAATTATATGTGTTATAATTCCAACTTTAAATTATCAACCAGGGTTTGTAAGCTTCGAGGAACAAGCACAAGTAACGCAAGATAAGAGTGTCTAACCTAAAATAGCATCATAAAATCTGATATCTATTCCCAAATTAAGTATAGAATTTCAATTCCTAGTTTGAAACTAATCTATTGATAAAAACATGCTCAATCAAATTAATAAATCTAATAAAATGATGAACTAATTAAAACTTACTGAGAAATTAGGGATTATAATGAACTATCTATTCAAATGTTTGCCACTTGATTAAAAAAAAATCACCATATAAAAGATAAAATTTATGCATAAAGCTAATTGCTCACACAACACAATTTATTAACAAAATGTCTCTAATTCCATAAACTGCAAAATCAAGAAATTATTAACTATGAAAATTACTCTATTCGACTTAAGAAATCGTGATAGACTTAATTAAAATCACACAAGTCACGCTTCCAAACAAGATTATGTTAAATAACTAAAACAAAGTAATTATAAGTACATAATGAATCTACAGGAATCCTAATTACATAATGCGTCTATAGGAATCATGAGTACAAAATACATCTACAGAATTCGCAACAATTTAATTCTATTCATAATAGTTACAATTTGAAAGACTCATTCACGAATCAGAGTGTTAACTATGAACATAATAGTTTGATGGAATTATGAAAACAATTAAAAAATCTATTTAAAAATTAAATGAAATTCTATTTACTGAGTGGAAAGATGCCTCTTACATGCTACAATGGTTAGAGGACTCGCTTCCCGGTTCATGGTGGGCCCTTGCCACAACCTAGAATAAGCCCAATCTAATTCAGTACTTGCACATTAAAGAGACATAACACTGAAATAAGAGTAAACGTCAAGACAATAATTATGTTAAAAACTTCAGTAGAACATCTATTTAAGAGTTTACTCTTAACATAGTAGAATAAAATTTCATGCCACAATCACTAGCTTAGCCTGAGCATATATCTCCTTATGCCCATCTATGTGTGCATGAGAGACTCTTTACATAAAACTCATTGCACCTCTTAAAGAATTCAATACAACTAAAATAGTTACAACCGATTGATCAAGCAGAGTAAAAATATCTTAAATCTAAACTAATCAAGTCACTAAAATATTCAGGATTATTTCACCCAAATCGTAACTGAACTATCTAAATCGTGGCTGATCCAAAATCGTCAAACCCAAAATTCCCATACGTAACACATAATTTCAGCACTTGATTTTTTACTTAAGAATTCCGCCGACCATATCATTTCATACACTATATTTATTTATGTTTTGTAGATCTAAGTAGATGGCAACAATCTAAGCAGAGGGAAACGAGTGCGTTGCTGTTGGTTTCTCTTTACGAGATGTGGAGTGCGCATAGTCATATTCTATAATTAATCATTTGAATATTCTACACTTAACCACTGTGAGGTTATGCTCTTTGAATTCATGGATGGTCTTCATTTCGACACTCTATCCTTGAGTTGGAAAGAAAAAAGTTTGGGGTGAATTTTCAAACTAAATATTTTGGGCTGAATTTTCAAAGAAATTTTTTTGGGTTTAATTTTGAAAGCACATTTTGTTGGCGGACTTTTTAAATTGAAATTTTTTTAGAGTAAGTGTTTTGGGCTCAAGTAAATCTTCTGTGATGATTTTTTAAAGTGATTTTTTGTTTAAATTTTTAAAGTGAGGTTTTTTACAAAATTTTAAAGGAAATTTTTTGAGCTTCATTTTCAAAAGACATTTTTTTTGGTAGAATATTTAAAGTAAGTGTTTTGGGCTGAAGTAAGTATTTTGCATAGAATTTTTAAAGATATTTTTTTAAAAATTAAGTCTTTTGTGATGATTTTTTAAAATGAGTTTTTGTCTAAATTTTTAAAGTGAGTTTTTTTTTGTAGGATTTTGAAGGAATGTTTTTGAGCTTCATTTTTAAAATACATTTTTAGCAGAATTTTTAAAGTGAAATTTTTTTTAAAGTAAATTTTTTTGGGTTGAATTAAGTCTTTTGCATTTAATTTTAAAAGTGATTCTTTTTTAAATTAAGGTTTTTGTGATGAATTTTTAAAAGTGAGTTTTTGTTTAAATTTTCATAGTCAATTTTTTTTTCGCACGATTTTGAATGAAATGTTTTGAGCTTCATACTAAATTATCAGGGGAAATTGAATAAATTTCAAGAGAAAATATGATCGAACAAGAAGCCTTAAGGCTCATAGAGAATACGGGAAAGAATATCACCAAAAAAGGAAAGAAGAACGCTCAAATATTGAAAGGGAAGATCAACCTCAACTAGAAGTTGAAGCAGGAATGTAAATGTAAATATTATAAATTATATTTAGAATTTAACTATTGTATTATGAAACTTAAATTTTATTTGATGAACTAATTGGAAAAATATTTTGCGATGTAAACACATAGGGATATTCCTCATAACATTGATGATGAGATAGAAAATGTTGAAAGACCAAGTGAAAAATATAATGAACCAATGATTGAAGATTCAATTGAATATGTTAAAAGAATCTCAAGTGAAGAAATTGAATCAGCAGGTATATATATATATATATATATATATATATATATATATATATGTCATGTGTATTATTGAAATCATACATGTTTATTAATTTCTTCAATTTCATTCAAACTCTATTTTTTAATTTATTTATTTTTTGTATCTTTAAAACCATATTGTACATGTAACTCTCATATGTACAGATGAAATCAATATCGATGATGAGATGTTAGAAAATGTTGACACTGACACATATGGAGATAGAAAAATTGACCATGTTATACGATATCATGTTAAGACCATTATTGATATTTTCTTCAAAGGTGAAAGTGTGGCAGTTCAAGCCCAAATTTTGAGAAGTCTCTTAACATTGAAGAAATTAAAAGAAACTACGACTCTATTGGGTATTCAGAAGTCAATGAAAGATATAAAAATGAAGGAAAATGTGATACAAAATATGAATAGTGCTCTAAAATAAATTGGAATATCTAGAAATAAAAGTGATTTAGATTCATGTATAGCAATAGAAATGACATCGGTTCCATCAAGTATTGAAGAAAACCGCTTGGTAAAAACTATGGAAAAAAATTAGGGACCTCACAGAAAACATTGCACAAACATCGGAAATTTAGATTGAAAATATATGTAAATGAGGAGCTCAATTTTTGGATAGTTATTTGTAGTAAACCATACAAAGATAGACTTGGAGAAGATGTTAAAAAAATAATATATGAATACCAGATGAAAAATTCACGTGTTTCACCAAAAGCAAGGGATGTGATGCAACGAAGAATATCACGAAATCAATATGAATAACATGCAAAAGATATCTTGGACACAACTCAGATAGCGTTGTTCAATAATTTCATAGAAAATAATCATGGAATTAATATCTCAATTAGTGCTTTTGTGCAACAAAAAACATGGTATGTTAAACCTATCATTGTACGAGACACTTATTGTTATAGTTATCATGTGTAATTTTAGTTATATTATGACACATTCTTTAATTTTGGTAAAACATTTTGGAAAAATTCACCTCCTTCGTCCACTATCCATGATTTCATATCCCAAATTCTATGTGCAAGAGAAAGTGATGAATTATTTTACCAAACGAAATGTGTTGGTGGTAAAAAATGTGATCATTGTGGAAAATTGACTTTATTTCATAACAAATATCCTATTGATATAAATGATCAATCGTTGTCCAACATAAAATTGAAATATAAGGGATATGAATATATCCATACATTGATTGGTTCAAGTAGTACTACAAGTACAAAAAGGCTTGATTTACATGAAGAATATTTTTTGTGATAAGTTTTTTTGAATAATTTTGAGGAAGAAATTTTTAAATACACCAGGAATTCCCATAGAGATCGATGGCGGGACTTGCAATTCAAGAAATCCCTTGAAATTTTTCCACCAAGAACCATTTTTTCAATAGTTTATTTTGTAGAGAATTACACATTTGTTGCACAAAATGAATTTCAGAGTGAACACTATTATTCTGATGAAGTCTCTATGCTTGTCCGTATTCTATATAGACACGATGAAAAAATTGTTGATCATATACAAAGCACGAGTGAAAATCAACATGTTATTAAATAATATCACTTTTCTATCAACGATGATCGTACACATGATACACATTTTGTACAACATTTTTTGATAAGACTTATGACTCATTTAAAAGTTGTGGAATAAAATTCAATGAACATTGGATATGGTCAGATGGATTCTAGGTCAATTCAAATATTCACGATCATTCTTTTGTTTATGTCATCTTCATATGAAAACCCACATTAAAAATTGTTGTAATTTCTTTGAGACTAGTCATGGAAATAGGGAACATGATGGCGCAGGGGCATGCATAAAATGAGCACTTTGAAGATATCAAATGGACCACTCTGCAGATTGAATTGTCTCAGCTAAACAAGTTGTTCAATAGTGCATCGCTGCACTAATCCATGAGACTAACCCATCAAGGGAAGTACGAAGGTACATGTACATATATACAAATTAACTTGCATATATATATATATATATATATATAGCTTTAATATATGATCTCATTTTTTTTAATTTTCTAATTTTAAACATTATTTATGACAATGATTATCTTTGGTCATATATACATTTTATGTTAAATAACATATTTATTTTCTTGTTTGAATTTTTTTATAGGTTTTTTTGGCATATTAGGATCCAAGATGTAGATAGGTCGATTGAAAATGATGCTAAAACAGTAACTCGAAAATTTCATTCAATTAAAACGGAGTACCAAAGTGTGTTTTCATTTGATAAAAGAAAATATTCTTATTTTTGTCCTGTTTGCATGGAGGACATACAATCCAATGATGTTTTTGAAAAAAATATGCATGTAAAATTGTGGCAACATACAAAACTAAATACAAAGGGGAAAATGTCAGTTGCAAACTTTAAAGAGATGCAATCGGAGGAGACTATAGTATCATCTGAAGGTGATCGAGTTTTTGAACTTGTTAGAGAAGGTAACATTTCAGTTTCTTCCAAATGTTAGAGATATATAGATAGATAATAAAATCAAGTGCATGTTAATTTTAAAGTTAACTTTTCATGTTAGTTATGATCTAGATTTTCTACTTGTTTTATTGTGTAGGAAATGTTTTTGTTGTAGTTGCACCAACTAACAACCTAGAAAATGTCACGTATTATTTGATGCGGTGGACTAAACGAAAGATGAAATTATTGGAAAACTATGATGATAATGGGTTTATATATGAAAGAGGGTCTATTATGTTGAAAGGTTATTTTTCCAACAAACTCATCAAAGTGAGAGTATTGTTTACTTTCAATCAAGGAAAATTTTAAGGATGGAAGTTTATCTTAAATTATAGAAACCTTGGGGAATCTTACTAGTCCCTAATATGCAAATTGTAAAATGTTTGGCAATATTTTTCTAAAAATATTTATATTTCATGTTATTTTATATTATTCTATATAAACTTTTGGTGATTTTAAGGAATAATAATTTTATACTATAAAATGTGGAAAATTAGCTTACCTACGAATATTAGCCCCTAAAATTTTCCCTTCTTTCAAGACTATCAATTTGATATCATAAGTTGTCAATATGGTCACTTGGTGTGTGAACATGCATAAATTTGTTAGAATTTCAATCAAATAAAAAATTGGAATTTAAGAAATAGAAAATGTCAGAAGCTGACCATGAACGAATCATTGAGGAGGGCATTCCATTAGAATTTGTTTTATTGAACTGCCCAAGAATTTATTTTCCTGGGATTCATCTTTGAGAACTTACAGTTCAGGTACAAATTGTCATCCTTTATTTTTTTGCACTATTAAAACAAAGTTACCAATGAAACGGGAACTCTAGCCCAAAAAGGTCAAAAAATGTGAAAAAACAACCCAAAAACGAAAAGTGTGTAATACAAAACACACTTTTTTAGGGTCAAATTTCAACATTTTTTTAAATGATGCTAAAAACAAATTTTTCATTGAAAAAAGGATTGAAAAAACACCCTCGAAAAAAAAAAAGTGTTGATGTTGGAATAACAAAAAACAAATTGGGTCACGATTTTGACACTTTTTAACAATGGAATTAAAGATAAAATATTAGGACTTTGAAAAATCGTAAAATTTCAACAATTTTGATACATGATATTAAAGATAAAAATATCACGTCTCAAAACCTTATAATTTCCAACAATTTTTATCCATCTTGTTAAAGATAAAATATTTTGACTCTAAAAAACCCTAAAATTCTAATTGTTTTCAACCATGGATTAAATATTAAAATCAAAGCTGAGAAAACCTTAATATTTTGACAAGTTTTCAACCATGGTGTTAAAAATCTTAAGTTTTTAACATATTTGAGCCAAGAAATTATGGACAAATTATATGACTAGAACAATTTTTAAAAATGAACAAATAAATGACAGATTTATTATTCCAAGTTTAATTTTAATTTTAAAGGCTAAAAGTATATCTCTTTTCAAATCTTAGCATAAGACAACTTATTTATATTAATTTATTTTTATTTTAAGTTTATCATAGTAATAACAATTTATTAAATACATTTTTTTTTATACAATGTTTTGAAATCATTGAATACGAAACACTTCAGTTATGATGAATGAACAACTTTACAGAACAAATGAATTTATATGTGATTTTGAAGTTTTTATACTCTCTCCATTAAAATATTTATTTATTTTGGAAATTTGTATTGCAAATTATTTTTTAAAACACACACACACACACACACACACACACACACACACACAGATATATATATAATTTTAATAACTAATAATAATAATACTAATAATAATTTAAGATTAAAATTATAATTCTTTTGACTTTAATAAATTGAAACTAAATACATATTAAAAATTATGGAAAAAAAAATTTGTTTCTAGAACCTTGTCCTATGGACTGCTAAGGAAGTACACCATCAACAAAAAATCATTCTCATAGACTTATTACTTCTACATATTTTTTATTTTGACATATATATTTAATCAAATATATTGGGAATATGAAAACATTAAAAACATAAAAACTAAAATAAAGAAAAATAAAAAAATAACAAGTATAATAACAAGTAAATAAAAATTAAATATTTTAACATAAAAAAATTTAAAAGCAAGACCCAAAAGAATATGATATTAAAAAATATAAAAAATATAAAAAAGAAGAAGTCAAATATCAAAAATGTAAAAAAAAATATATTAGCAAAATAAAAAATAAAACAAACAAAAATAAAAACAAAAAAAAGTAAATTAAAAAAAGCCAAAAAAACATAATTTAAGAAAAGAATTTAAAAATTTGGCAAAAAAATAAATACATAAAAAATAAATAAATAATATTGATGAGATAAATTTAAAAAAAAACAAACAAACCAAAAAAAATAATAAAAAATAAAAAATAAACAAGATTAAAAATATTGAAAAATAATAATTAATAAGATTAAAAATTAAAAATAAAATTAAAAAAACACATTAAATTTATTATTTTTATTTAATAACTAAAAAACATTAGAAAAATAAAAAATGAAAAAAATAACATAAAAAACATATTTGAAAAAAAAAAATAAAACCTAAAAAAAAATAATGATTAAAAATATACAATAAAAAAAAATATTTGAAAAAAAAAACAAAAAGGAAAATGATCCTAAAAGTATTTTAAAAAAACATTTAGAAATTGAAAAAAAAATATCATAAATTATTAAACAAAAAAAAAATAATTAAAAAAAATAAAAATTTAAAAGAAATTCATATAAAATAAAATAAAATAAAATAATTATAAAAGAATATAATTTAAAAAAAATAATTAGAAAAAAATTAAATTAAACAAAAATTAAATAAAAATAAATAAATAAAAAATTGATTTTGGCGTCCTTGAGGCCGCTTGAGCGAGGGAGGTCGATTGGACTCGGGCATTGGGCGGAGGGGAGCGATACGACTCCCGTCTGCCCAACCACCACACCACGCAGCCGACTGGGCGAGGGTGGGTGATTTCAAGAATCTTCATCCCTCACCTAGCCGCTCACGGGGCCTAGCCGCCGAGCGTAGGGGAACTCTACTACGATTGACTGGCTGAGGGAGGGCGATTATGAGAATCTCCCTCCCTTTCCCAACAGACCGTGGGGCTTGACTGCTGGGTGGAGGGGAGTCGCACGACTCCCTTATGCCTAGCGTCCAGGCCCCGCAGTCGAGTAGGCAAGGGAGAGCAATTCTTAGAATCAACCTCCCTCACCGAGGTGACCATAGGGAAGCCAAAATATATATATTTTTTTCAATTTTTTTTTTTTTTTTTTTAATTTAGCTTAATGTAATTTAATTTCTAATTTCTAATTTTTTAATTATGGTATTTTTAAATTGTCTTTTATTTATTTATTGGTAGTTTTTGTTATCTTTTAATTTTTTATTATTTTTTTAAGAACTTAATTTTTTTTCCTTAAATTATGTGTGTTTTTTTTTTCTCTTTTTTTTATTATTTATTTTTAAATATTTTGCATTTTTTTTTCCTTTTAATTTTTTGTTTAAATTTTCATTTTTACAAGTTAATTTTGATTTTTTCTACATTTTTAGAGTTTTTCTTTTTCTTTTTAATATATATTTTTATATTTTATTTTTTTTTGTATGTTTTTTTATGTTTTATTACGAACATAGAAAACACCAACATTAGAATATTTAAAGTGTAAAAAATAGGCCCTCTAAACAAAAAGAGTCATCACTTTTCAAAATTAGCATGGAAATCACTAACATTTTAAAACAAATGTTCATGCTTGATAAATAAATATATTTAAAGTGTCAAAAATCAACCCTCTAAAAAAAGGGGTTGATTATTCATCACTACTTTTCAAATTCGACATTAAAATCATGACATTGAAAAAAAAAATCATAATAAAATTTAAAGTGCAAAAAATATGCCAAAAAAAAGTGATTTGCTTCACCACTTTTCAAAATCGAGATCAGAATCATGACATTTAAAAAAAATAAAATCATAAGACATTTAAAGCGCCAAAAATATGCTCCAAAAAAGGGTGATTCTACATCACCACTTTTCAAAATCGGGTGTTTTTTTTGCTACCTTAAAAAAACGGGTAACAACTGATTTTCTTGTTTGATCGGTAACTTTGTTTTAATTTGTACATTCTTAATAATGTATTGAGATACATTTATTTATATGTATATTTCCTATTATGTACAAGTGTATTGAGGATTTGATTCTATTGATATTGTGTTTGCATGCACACAACAAGTAATTTATATATATACATACATTGTCTTGTCTTAAACAACTTCATACATGAATGCAATTTTTAATAAATATTAGTTACTTTTAGGTCATTATTGAAAAATGTATGTATCTAGCATATTTAATAATCCAATTTTAAGTTATGCTTGTTTTATACATCTATAGAAAATTCTAAGATTCATTCAAATGAAAAATGTGTACCACATTTTGTAATTTCCACTTTTACTATATTAAAAGTTAACTATCAACTTACATCCATAGTAGCCTTTCTATGTACATTAATGCAAAATGTTGTATACCATATATTTTTTAATGCAATTTAAAAAATTTATGATTTTTCTAGACAGATCTATGTACCTAAAATTTTATGATTATTTTTAGACATCTATATACTGTATATTAACTTTATAAGAATGATTTCAAATACAAAATGTATGAATTAAATGAATGTAATATTCCCAAATGGGAAAAGTAGGAATATAGTGCAAAACCATGGAAATAGTAGTGTAAAACATCACATCAAAGTATGAGACCAATATGGAGGCCTTCCATTCATCATAAAAATAACATATGTGTATAAAATAATGGGCCACAAAGCATATAACAAGATATAACAAGCCTCCAATAAAGAAAACCCTTAATAAGAGGTGGTGCTACTATATCAAAATTGTCGAAAGACAGCTACAGCGCACTCATCGATAGACTGCTACAGAAAATGAGTACACAAAATATCATGGGCTGATATATGCCTCAAAAGATACAAAAAATACAGACAAGGCTCTATACAACCTCCAATGAAGAACCCAAAAATGGTTTTCATAAATACACCAATATACAAGATGGGAATCAAATCCCTAGGGCTAAAGATTCACTGTAACAATAAAACTGGAAAGATGTGGCTGATCTGATATGCCAAAGAATGTAGCCTCCTCCAATAGATCCTCTAGATGAAAGTTTGATCCCTTCACTAGAAAACCTCCTCTCCAAATGGTGTATTAAAACAACCTTGCAACTCCTCCCTAGAAATAACACAGTCCAAGATATAAACTATGATGTAGGGGAAAATAAATAAGTGGCGTGATGAAAAATTCTTCAATAATGCTGAATGGCCTTCCTCACCAGCCTCCCAATGGAAGGAAACCTTCCTCCACTAAAAAACAGATGAGAAAAATCCCGGATCTAGTCTCCATTGTTGCAACCTGCAACTCAACACATTTCTCAACATAAACTGTGCTTTACTATAAGATTGAAGCTTGGCCTGATGCCTGAATGTGGAAATGTAATGCAAATCTCTTCCTAGAGGCTTCTTAAGGAAAGAGGTGGGATTCCTAACTAGGAACACCCTGTGATAAATAGCACTGCAATCAAGTAGCTAAAAAACTGAAGAGAGCTATATGTCTAAACAAACCATATAATCAAAATATCATATCATCATTCATAATGAAAAATGGTTGCCATCCTCTTCCTTATATAAGTGATGAGATTTATAACCCTAAGCCCCACTCATTTAAGACACTACTTCCATGCAAAGAGTCTCCAACTAAAACTGCATTGTCCCATAATGAATGCCACTCCTTCATGACACCATTGTTGATTTGGTCAAAGTTGACCCAGTCTATGTGTTACAACCCCTTTTCACACCTAAGGGTGCTCAATTAGGCTGCCAATATGACCTCATTTCACATTGGAATTGATTTTATTCATATTGAGGAGATTTATGGATCTCCATATCCTCTTATTCATCAAACAAGAAAGCAAAAACATAATTTAATATTCCAACTTGCTCATGGCTAATTGGGAATATTACAGTCCTCCCCTTCCAAATGTTTCTTGTCCTCAAGAAACTATAAAGGTGAGTGTTGCATCTCTCCTCCTCCTCTATTGGTGACACCTCCATGTGATAAGCTTCCCTCATAAGCCAAGTGCCTCCCAATCAATCCCTCCATGAAATTCTCCTCCCAAGTTCTCATGAGATGCAAATGACTCATCCGACAAGGAAGCAGAACATCCAATGAAACAATCATGGTTTTCCCAATGTTCTAATGGAAACATGTATCATAATTAACATGGAGAATATCTCTCCCAAAGGGCACATCCAATCCTTCCATCCTCCCTCCAATCATTCCCATAAAAAGAATAAGAACATCATCAATGTATGGGATCAAAACCAAGTACATATATGCAAAATGGAGGTGGTTCATAGTCCCATATGTGGAACCAACGCAATAAATCTCTTGACTGCATCAGATAATGATATGGTAAGTGGTTTCCCCTCCAATTACTTTCTCCCATAGTCTTCTCACATGATTTGAGAAGGTGAAAAATGTTTGGTGCCTTTGGAGTGCACCCTGAATGGTAAATCATCTCCCTATATCGTCCTAGGGAGTGGCCATGCTCAACATAGTTTATGGCCCAAAGTTGGCCATGAAGTTTATAAGGAAGAATTCTCCTTATTGGATCAATGGCCTGCACATATGTGGTTAAGGAATGCACATATTCATTATATAAATCATTATGCAAACAAACATGATCCTTACCATATGCTTTGCTCATAAAAATGGAGTGGCTCATAGATAGATCCCCTCTCATTCCCAAAGAGGAAATAGGTGGTTGTGATAACTCCCCCAAAGAGTTATGTATCTCCTCCATATCCACATGATCCATGCATCTCCTCAAGTGCTGATATATCTCCTCTTCAAAGCCTTCCCAAGTGTACCCTTCAATGATGGTGTGGTATGCTGTCATAGAATAAGTATGGCTGAAGAGAAAATATTCATGTGTTGCATGTAGTAACTTCTCCTTGAGCTTGGAAGCTCTAGATAATAATATCCTACCATGATAGTATATGAACTCATCTTTGAAAAAATATCCCTCCTGATGTAGCTAGTCCTCAAGTATCATACAAGTAAAAATATCCTTGGAATAATCCACCAACAGCTGGGATTTCCAATATGCATCTTCTCTCCATAGTTATAGCATTGATGATGTATAATATAAAGCATATTTCATATGGCTATCCTCCTCCTTGACATATCCCATGCCAAATTCACATAATGGAAGGTTACTATCCTCCCTCTGATGCTCCCTTATCAGCGCAAAATCAGAAATTAGAATAGGTAATGATGATGTTGGGCGAACGTCTCCCTTCTCCTTGATTCTACCCAAGACTCTCAACATTGTACCATGACTTCCCAATTCCCCCACTCCTCGTGTATTAATGAGTATTTCATCGTGATGTGAGACATTCCTCACCAAATCCTGATCAGGTGGCCTCCTAGGTGGTTTGCCACAAAACAATAATGTGCATTGGGCCAAAGTCATGTGCATAATAGATGGGACTGTTAGGTCTTTGCTTCCACTACGAAAATCCATCTCTTTTTTCTGTGTGGAAGTTTTATGTGAGGGACATGTGTTCATGCACTTAATCATCTATTTTTTTCCACTCTTTCTATCCACCCATTTCATCTGCAAAGTCTCCCAATCTGTGGTGACCTTCCCTAAAGTAATCAATCACTACACACCCAATATCACATTGGTGTTAGGTATTTCAAACACAAATAAGTGATCAGTCAATGTATATGCCCCCATGGTGACAGATAAGGATGGAACATAATGCATGCACTGCATAGTTCTAGCTCCTAGGACCAAAATAGAAAATCCCTCAAAATAATTAGTGGGTATCTCCCTCCTCTACACTAGCTGGGCATGAATAAAATTATGGGTAGCCCCACTGTTAATAAAAGATGAAACCATATTATCTAAGAAGAAACCTAAAACCCTCAAGGTCAAGAACCTAGGAACTCCTGTCAATGATGCAAGAGACCCTCCAATTAGAAAAAATTCCCCACCCCCACTTCCTAATGGTGGTGGATCATCTCTTGCTATTCCAGTGCTGTGATCTCCTTCTGGTTCCTCTTCTTCTTCCTCCTCATCATCTGAGAAGACCTCTATATAGTGTGCCTTTCCCGTTGCACATCTATGTCTGGGTGCCCATGATTCTTGGCATGTGAAGCAAAGCTTCATTCTCCTTAAGTCGCTTTGGACATCATTGCTAAGAGGTACTTTACTTTGGCTCTCTTTTGACAGAGTAGCCTTCTCTTCTTTTCCCTTTGATGGAAAAGTGGGCTTTTGCTGAAATGTTGCCTTTGCTTTTGGCAAAGCATCTTGTAGATCTCTAGCCCTTTCAATGGCATATTGAAGGGTAGTGGGCTTGGTAGATTTAGCGAACCCATGAAGAGGGTTTTATAACCCATCAATAAACATATAGACCCTTATTACTACAAATAAATCAGGAACCATAACAAAAAGTATTAGAAATTCAGAAATATAAGTTTCTGGATTACTTGATTGTTTGAGCTTTGCTAGCCCCATGAAAGGTGCCTCCAAGTCTCTCTGATCAAACCTCTCCACCAACCCCCTTGTGAACTTTGAATATGCAGTCACATTGGCATGAACCATTGTAGAAAAGACATGAAACGACCAATCATGTGCCTCACCCTCAAGGTGCATCACTGCTACCTTGATGGCCTCCATCTCTGGTACTTTGTTCAGCTGGAAGTAGATGTCTAGATTCTCTGCCCATGATTTGGCAGTGCATTTAGATGACCCATCAAAGTTGGGTAAGAAAACTCTGCCCATATTTCGGTGTAGATCATGATTTTGAATGAATCCTCCACCTCTACTATAATGTCTGGGTCTCCTATTGTCCTTGATCTGACAAAGTTATTGAAAACTCAAGTGATGCTTGAATCTATGAGATTGAGACTCATACTCCATGAAATAGTCCTCAAGATTTTCTTGTTATTGAAACCCTTCATTTCCCACTGCTAAGAATGTAGGCATTGTAGAGCGTTGGGAAACTTGCTGCTACTTCACTGGTTGATCATTCCAGTGATGAGAAATGTCAAAGCCTTGATTCCTATTGAAAAGTGTAACTAGGTCGATATTCATGTTGTCTATGTAATTATGTAAAGAAGAAGTCAAAGATAATAAAATATATTTGGTGTACTTGCTTCATGGGTTTCATGAGTAATATTTTTATGTAGATAGTCTTCTTCTTGATGTATACTAGGTTTGGGTCTTCTAGGCATAGAATATAATTATGTGTCATGTATATATATGTAGGAATTTATCTTCATTATATGCTCCAGATCTTGTCAAAGCCTTATATTACATCCAAGAGTTTATGGAAGAAAATGTCATCAAACCGACATCTCTCAAATGATGGAAGAAGAAGCTGTTATAAGTTGTTGAAGTTGGCCTACAAGCCTACATAGAGGTCACCCTAAAATCTGAACTATCACCTATATATATACATTTTTTCATGCGGATAATAGGCAACCAATTTGAATGCGGATTCCACAGAAATTGCGGACAAGTGTGGTTAGTTTTTTAGAGAAGAATAATCGAACAACACTAAAGCTACATTGCAGATGACAGAAGGACATGAGGAAAAATATACCTTAGGAGAATTTTGATAAACGCTAATATTATAATGTAGAAATCTGGACAGATCAACCACAGGTAAATTTTTGGATGCACCACAGAAACTAAGTGCAGACAAGACAAAGAATTAGGGCAACAAATAAATCCAGATAAAGGTTAACCTATGAATACGAAATTGAATGAAGAGGATAGTCTATAGATATAACAGTTTGTAATAGAAAGTGGTTGATATACATAGTTAAGGTCTGTGATATCAAGATCAAATTAGCAAAGGCTGAGACAATGATCATAAGGAGAAGCAACAACAATAGTGAGGAAGGCAAATCCTTGATTTACCTTCCCACAATTCAAGAAATTCAAATACAAGCATACACAAGGTGAAGATCAAAGTTCTAAAAGCAAATCTAGGTTTAGGGCCTAAGTATGGGTCATGGTACTTGTCATTTGAAGATCGATAAGAAGAATTATTTGCGGTTTTTCCTCTCCAAGAGGGAGAGGTTTAGCTCTGGCTCTAGGAGCTTAACCTCTGTGTCTTGTGTTTTGATAATTGACTTGATGAAATATTAACTTAACTAAAAGAAGAGAAGACATAAGTACCTCAAGTACATTCACAAGTAATTATCAAGAAGAGAATTTGTATTAACCTACAACGCTCCAAATTCTCAACAATTCCCTGTGTCTATCCATCCTCATCTTCTTTATTTCGCTAGCAATGTCTTGCATATTCGGAGAAGAATCTTAGGAAACTCCTTCTCCTCATCTTCTCCTGATAAATGTGTTTTATCCTTGTCTTCTTTATCATCTGTATAATCAAACTTTCAGTTTCTTCTTCTGAGATACCTCTTATCTCTATCTTTGAGAGGATGTCCTTCTTCTAATGACATATTGGCTTAATATCCATAGGTTGAGCCAAGACTATGCTATGATACCATTGTAACATTCCCAAATCGGAAAAGCAGGAATATAGTGCAAAACCATGGAAATAGCAGTGTAAAACATCACATAAAAGTATCATACCAATATGGAGACCTTCCATTCATCATAAAAGTAGCATATGTGTATAAAATAAGGGGCCACAAAACATATAGCAAGATAAATCAAGCCTCCAATAAAGAAAACCCTCAATAAGAGATGCTACTACAATATCAAAAAGGTTGGAAGACTACTACAATGTAGTCATGGATGCACTGCTACAAAAAATAAGTACACAAAATATCATGGGTTGATATATGCCTCAAAAGATACAAAAAATACAGATCAAGGCTCTATACAACCTCCAATGAAGAACCCAAAATTGGTTTTCAGAAATACACCAATATACGAGATGGGAATCAAAGCCCTAGGGATGAATATTCACTGCAACAATAAAATTGGAAATATGTGGCTGATTTTTTATTCCAAAGAATGTAGCCTCCTAAAATGGATCCTCTAGATGAAAGGCTGATCCCTTCACTAGAATACCTCCTCTCCAAATGGTGTACTGAAACCACCCTGCAACTCCTCCCTAGAAATAATGCAGTCCAAGATAGAAACTACATTGTAGGGGAAAATAAGTAAGTGCCCTGATGCCAAATGCTGCAATAAGGCTCAAGTGCCTTCCTCACCATCCTCCCAATTGATGGAAACCTTCCTCCACTGAAAAACATATCAGAAAACACCCGGATCTAGCCTCCACTACTGCAACCTGCAACTCATCACATCTCTCAATAGAAACTGCGATGTACAACAAGATTGAAGCTTGTCCTGATAAATGAATGTGGAAATGTAGTGCAAAGCTCTTCTTAGAGGCTTCTTAAGGAAAGAGGCAGGATTCCCGACTAGGAACACCCTGTGATAAACAACACAACAATCTTAGCTAAACATCTAAAGAAAGCTATATGTCTAAACAGACCATATAATAAAAATATCATATCATCATTCATAATGAAATATGGATGCCATCCTCTTCCTTATATAAGTGATGAGCTTTCTAACCCTAGGCCTCACTCATTTAAGACACTACTTCCATGCAAATAGTCTCCAACTAAAATTGTGTTGTCCCATAATGGATGCCACTGCTTCATGGCAGCGCTGTTGATTTGGTCAAAGCTGACCCCATCTATGTGTTCCGACCCCTTTTCACACCTAAGGGTGCTCAATTAATCTTCCAAGATGTACTCCTTTAACAATGGCATTGAATTTATTCATATTAAGGAGATTTACGGATCTCCATATCCTCTTATTCATCAAACAAGAAAGCAAAAACAAAATTTAATATTCCAACTAGCTCATGGCTAATTAGAAACATTACAATGAAAATTTACTTTCATTACCACATATTCATGAACTTAAATATTTATTTAACCTTTAAAAGCATAAAATCACATTCATGTCATGAAAATTGTACATGGTCATGTTTTATAATGCAATTTTAAAACTTATGTTTATGCATGTTCATTTACAATTTTATATTAAAAGTGAGTTATCACCTTTAATATAAATCTACACCTAATTATAACATTCATGTTCAAATTAACTATGTACCACATCTATGTTTTGTAATTTTCAATTTCAATGTAGATTCATTTTAAATAACAATTGACAAAACAACAAGTTGAACAAAACATAATCTTATCAGCTACTAACATTACAACAACATGTTATCACATGCAAAATGTAACAACTAAATGCAAATGTACTTGAATCATTGCTACATATTCATGAACTTAAATATGGAAAACCATATATGATTGTTTTGAATGACATGATCATGAAAAATGTACCTAAATATCACGTTTAATAGACATTTACACCTAATTATAAAATTCACATGTTCAAATGCATAATGTACCACATTATTTGTAATTTTAAATTTCAATATAAATTCATTTTAAATAACAAGATACAAAACAACAAGTTAAACAAAACATAATCGTATCATCTACTAAAATTATAACAACATCTGACTACATTCAAAATGTAACAGCTAAATGCAAATGTACTTCAATCATTGTTAGATATTCTTGAACTTAAATATGTAAAACCATCTATGATTTTTATAAATGACATGATCATGCAAAATGTACCTAAATATCACCTTTAATAGACATATACACCTAATTATAACATTCACATGTTCAAATACACAATGTACCACGTGTTTTTTAATTTGAAATTGCAATCTAGATTCATTTTGAATAACAAGTGACATGACAAGAAGTTAAAAAAAACATAATTTTATCATCTACTAACATTATAAAAACATGTTATCACATGAAAAATATGAAAACTAAATTCAAATGTACTTCAATAATTGTTACATGTTCACATGAACTTAAATATATAAAACCATCTATGACTGTTTTAAATGATATGATCATTCAAAATGTACCTAAATATCACCTTTAATAAACATATACACCTAATTATAACAGTCACATGTTCAAATGAATAATGTACCACATGTGTTTTGTAATTTTCAATTTCAATATAGATTCCTTTTAAATAACAAGTGACAAAACAACAAGTTAAAAAAAACATAATCTTATCATCTACGAACATTATAACAACATGTGATCATATGAAAAATGTAATAACTAAATGCAAATGTACTTCAATAATTGTTACATATACATGAACTTAAATATCTAAAACCATCTATGATTGTTTTAAATGACATGATCAAGCAAAATGTACCTAAATATCACCTTTAATAGACATCTACACCTAATTATAACATTTACATGTTCAAATGCATAATGTACCACATGTGTTTTGTAATTTTCAATTTTCAATTTAGATTCATTTTAAATAACAAGTGACAAAACAACAAGTTAAACAAAATATAATCTTATCATCTACTAAAATTATAACAACATTTGATCACATGCAAAATTTAACAACTATCGAAAATTTAAAATTATTCAATAAAAGTAAGTGTAACTACTATCCAAAATGTAAAATATGTCCAAAGTTTATCTCATTCAATAAATGTATATTTATAACATGTATGTACTAGATATAAAAAGAGTGTCAAGTAAAATGTTACATGAATCAAGTTATAGAAAATTAAATATAGCTCATGTACTATAAAAAGAATATCAAATAAAATGTTGTGCATCAATTTAGAGAATTTGGATGAAATGTATTTTCCAGCAGCCTCCTTGTGCTCTCATTTGAAGAATGGGGGACCTCCACAATGTGTGTAATTCCATAAATATGCATGTGTAAGAAATTTATGTACATGTTTTAAAATTAAAATTGAATGTTTAAAATTGAATGAGAATGTAGAACTTCATAAAAATAAAATAAAATAAAAAACTAAATTTCATGCAATACCTTATGTAGTTCCCCCTCCATTGTCTCATGTTGGATTTAATTACATATATATACATGTATAAGAAATTTGTGTGTATTAAAATTAGAATTTAATGTCATAAAATTGAATGAGAATGTAGAAATTCATATAAAAAGAACATGAAAAAAACAATTTAAAATTCCATGCAATACCCCATGTAGCTCCCCCTCCATTCTCCCATATTGGCCCTGCATCGATCCATCTTCCTAGATAAATTGTGCAGTATACATGTAAAAGTATATATATATATATAAATATATATATATATATATATATATTAAAATTTTTCAAATTAAAATGCATAAACTAATGCAATTTATTAAAAAAAATGTTAGACAACCTCTTCAAATTGTTTGGATGTTCCTATCCCCATCATCAACTACATCACTAAAGTCCTTGGAGAATAGAAATCATCTCCACAAACCTAAAATTCAAAATTTTTAAAACTATAAACTAACTCAAGATCTATCTCATTTTTTAATGAAGCTTTCACTTCAATTTATAACTTAAAACATAAGTGAAAAATTGACTAGTTGTGACAATGGATTATTTGGCACATCTCTTAACAGGGAAGAAAAGGGTGGCTCCATTTCAAAAACATTAGTTGAAATCAGAATTTTTTAACATTTAATTATATACATTTGTACACATAATTATTTCTTTTAAAAATATACACCTCATGATAGGTTGATATAATAATAGTATAATAACTCTACATCAACATCGTCAACTATTATAAAACACTAACATTTCCCAAAATATTATCTTGATTTCCAGAATCTGAACCTTGGACCATGAGATTATCAAAAATTTCATTCCACATGTGTTTAAAGTACAAATGGTGAACATATGATACATTTATCTCAGAATAAAACATAAAAACAATCATGTATATATATGTAACTTAAAAAATACATTGAAATGTCCACCCTAACCATTAACACATACCGATTCTATGCCCTCTTCCTCATGAAGTATTAAGTCCTACCAACCATTGCGATAATGGTTTTCATATGTTCTAAGCTCTTCAATATTCATGTCGTCCCTCTCCTCATCTATATTATATAAAAAAATTAGCACCTACACTATCTCGTGCTCTTTGTCAATTCAGATCAATATCAATTCCGCCAAGTCCAGTCTGAATAGTTTCTATGATGGCATCCCTTGCTTCTCCACTAATTTGAGAAGTTGCATCCATATCTGACTGCAAATTTTCCACACAAGGAGGTCGGCTTACCCAAGTTGGCTCAGCGCAAGGCAACTCAGTATCATGCTTAGAAACCTTACGATCACATAATCGACCTCTCCCAGGACCTAAAAATTCAGAAGGAAGGTTGTTATAATTCGATTTCATTCCAAAAAAGAGTTTTTCATAAAGTAATTTTGAAAAATAAATAGGAAACTCATCATTCCATGGTAGGTTTCCATAGTATGAAAGATGCCTATCATACAAATGGCAGGATATATTAGGGTGCTTCAAATATTGCACCTTCAACATCTTTCTTTTCGACCCTTCTTTGAAATTAAACATAGATTTTTCTGTTTGTTTTGTAACCCTATTTTTAACATATGTTGAGACCTTAGTTAAACTGAGAGGGGGGGGGGGGTGAGTCAGTTTAATGCATTCATGGTATTTTAAAACTTTCTTTTACACTTATTTACACCTTCATTTCATGATCAACTTAATGTATAATGGAACATCAATCTTAATAAGTGAGCAACATGTATTAAGCAGATTAAATAAAGAATATCAACACATAATCATCATGCACATGGAAAACATATATAAGTGGAAACCCATAAGGGAGAAAACCACATCTTATTATTGGTGTGATGCAAAGGCAAACTCCAACTCCCTCTAACCACTGATTTTCTGTAGGCTCCAACCTACAGGAGGCTACTACCTCAATTCTACAAGCTAAAACTTGCAAGGAAACTCCAACTCCCATCTATTTTCTGTAGGCTACAACCCATAGAAGGCTCCTACCTTAACCATCTAAAACTGGATATCTATCAAGCTACAACTTGAAAAAGAAGCACCAAATTGCATGTATTTTCTATAGGCTACAACCAACAGGAGGCTCTTACCTCAACCAGCTACAACTGTACATCTATAAAGCTACAACTTGATATGGAAGAACCAACTTCCTAACTCTACAATAAAATCATATGCTGATTTACCTGGATATCAGCTCTATTTTTCCCCTTCTTCACTGTTTTCCTACCAACCTTCATATCTACTTTAAATCATATCTGGATCTTCACAGCTTCTCTATTTGCTCCTACCTCTTCTTCCACTCTCTAACCTCTCTATGCATATCACAATAACATCATTTATTGATATCGCTTTATAGCTATTTGTATTCCATATTGGAATATGAAATGAATAGGTGTGACTCCTTTCCTTCCACCTTCTCATATCCTCGCTCAGCGCATTCAGGATGTTACAACACTATGTACTCATTTTAGTATTACATTGGAGTTTTGATTTGCCTACAGAGACTTTCCTTTGCATCACAAACAATATAAAATAAATAATACATTTTCAATTACAATAAATTATTTACTGAGGCCTTTTAGTTTCTTAGCTTTGCTAAACGTTTTTCCTCTTCTTCTTGCTTTATTTTTATCTTTTCTATTTCTGCAGTTATATTCCAACTTTGTTGCATAACCTCCCCTTTTAGCCTAACTCTTCTTCTGCGTTCAACCTTTTTCATTTGCTTTACAGCCACAACATTGTTTAGCATGGGTTCCTGGTCCTTTGTTATGCATTCATGTCAGTATTTTGTGACCTGTGTGATATGGCCCAGATAAAACTCTTTATAACACAACGAAGTCCAATTCCAGCATTTGTTCCACATACGTAAGTTTAGCGATCAAAACAATGCGTATATAACAGAACATAACATAACATGCATAATAGACACACATATATGCAGAACAAGAGTATTCGAGTCTCACAGAACCTTGAACCAATCAAATTTCATCACAAATACTTTCCCATAGGTTTCCCATTCTACCGTTAGTGATAAACCATTAAACCTTGCGATATGCGATCTGCACAGTGTTGCCACGTGGATTCCCTTCATCGCATCACATCTTTTGATCCTTACCGCATCACAACCAAAATAACATTCTTTGCAATGTCTTAAAGTTAAATCCCTTGCGAGATGTGATGTTGCGCAAGGTCGGCACGTGTCCCTCGATTTCGCATTGCAAAACTTTAACTAAACTTGCAGTCCCCTTCCTACTATCCCTTAAGTGTTCCGATGTGCGGTATGCGGGCGCGGTTCACATCATCATGCCACGTCACCCTGCCATGTCACCGCCACATCACTTCCACGTCATCTTTGTGTCAATTCCACATCATCTTTTATGTCACTACCATGTCATCTTTACATCATTTTCATGTCATCTGTACATCATCGCCAAGTCATATTTATGTCATTTCCACGTCATCTTTATGTCATCGCCCATAGTTTGCATTTCGAAACTTATAACCGTTTAACTTAGTGGTTACTTCTATTTTGTGTGATTTGCGATATTGTGTCATGCCACCAGATGTCCCTTCTCCACTTCGCATCGCAAATGCTTTAACTTACCATGCGATGCCTTAACGCTGAAGTCTTAAATGTTGCAATTTGCGAGATCGTTCCTAAAGCGATACGATGTCTGACGTCCATCTCTTGCCTTTACTTTTGCGAGCTAATCCTGATCGTCTGTTTGCCTCCCTTGGAATTTTTCAAAGAATTCTCTTTCTTAGTCGATTTTTTGTTTGTTTACACTGTCCTGCTCTGTAACTCCGTCTCTTGTTTCTCTCATCTATTCCTTCTTCTGCAATGTGTAAGATCTCTGGGTTATGTGTAAGATCTTTGGCTCTCGCCTTCTATTGTGCATTGAAGCAGTTTTTTGCCTCTCTACTTCATTAGCTGCTCTATTGCATTAGCTCCCTCTGTTGTCTTGTTGCCTTTCACGACTTGACCCGCTTTGATGCCTTTGCTGCCTTTCGCTACCTTGGCTTCCTTTCATGACTTGAAGTGCTTTTTTGCCTTTTCTACCTTTCGTTGCCTTAACTACCTTTCATGACTTGACCCACTTTGTTGCCTTTGCCGCCTTTCGTTGCCTTAACTGCCTTTCACGATTTGACCCGCTTTGTTTTCTTTCGCTACCTTAACCACCTTTCATGATTTGACTCGCTTTGCTGCCTTTTCTGCCTTTGGGTTATACCTCTATTTCTTCTCCCTTGCCTCTTTTCCAAGGAAAATTCTAGGGACTAATATTCGCAGGTGGGCTAATTTTCCATGTTTTAAAAAAAGAGATTTGTGAATTTCGACTTTTTTAGAATATGATTCGCCCAAATTTTATAGTATAATAGTATTTTACCTTATAAATCACCAAAATTTTATAGAGACTATATAAAATCATTATAAATATAAATATTTTTACAAATGTATCGTCAATACTTTTACAATTTTCATATTAGGGACTAGTAATATTTGCCAATATTTATAAACTTTAAGATACATTTGTATCCTTAAAATTTTCCTTGTTCTCTGTTGCACATTGCTGCACATTACCTGATCTGCTCCTTTTCCTTATAACTACTACTTCTCTACTCCTTTTCCATCCATGATAATTTTGATGTTACTCCTTTCTATTCCTTTGCCATCAATGACAATATTTACAAAAGTCTCCCCCTTTGGCATTTATGGAAACATATTCACCAATACTCCAATCCTTCCTCCAGGACTTCCTCCCCCTTTCATTCTGAGAAGTGTCTTTTCTTCCTATGCTTTCCTTTCAGAATAGCCTTTCTTCTTCTGCTTGCTTTTCCTCCCCCTTTGACATCAATGGAAAAGGGTTTCACATTTTTGAGTGTAGATTATATCTTTGCATTTCCTCTCTTTGAGTTGTGTTTAGGCCTTCTTCTTATGACTTTTTACCATGGTGCTCCAGACTGGTGTACAATAGTTGTTCGGCAAACACTTTGAGAAACTTGTATGTAAGGCTTGTCACCATAGAATGTTATGTATTTAAATGTCCGTTACTGTTCATAGAGGTGATGTGTGCTGTAATTTTGATGTACTTCTGACATAATACTCATATGTTGATTTACCTCGATATCAACTCAGTTCTTCTCTTTCTTCACTCATGTCCTTCCAACCTTCATATCTTCTTTAAATAATCTTTGTATCTTCACAACTTCTCTATCTGCTCCTTCTTCTTCTTCCACTCTCTAACCTCTCTATGCATACCACAATAACATCATTTATTGATATCACTTCATAGATATTTGCATTCCATATGGGAATATGAAATGAACGGGTGTGACTCTTTGCCTTCCACCTTCTCATTTCCTTGCTCAACACATTCAGGATGTTACAACACTATGTAATAATTTCAGTATTACATTGGAGTTTTGATTTTCCTACAGAGACTTTCCTTTGCATCAAAAACAATATAAAATAAATAATACATTTTTAGTTACAATCAATTATTTACTCAACCCTTTTAGTTTCTTAGATTTGTTGAGCATTTGTCCTCTTTTTCTTGCTTTCTTTTTGTCTTTTTTGTTTCTGTAGTTATATTCCAACTTTGCTGCATAACTGCCCCTTTTAGCCTGACTCTTCTTCTGCGTTCAGCATTTTTCGTTTGCTTTACTACCACAACATTGTTCAACATGATTTCCTCGTCCTTTGTTATGCATTCATGTCATTATTTTGTGACATGTGTGATATGACCCACATAAAACTCTTTATAACAGAACAGAGTCCAATTCTATCGTTTGTTCCACATACATACATTTAGCGATCAAAACAACACATATATAACATAACATAACATAACACACATAACAGACACACATATATGCGGAACATGAGTATTCGGGTCTCACAGAACCTTGAACCAATCACATTTCATCGCAAATACTTGCCAGAAGGTTTCCCACTCCACCGTTAGCGATAAACCATAAAACCCTGCGATATGTGATCTGCGCAGTCCCCTTCCTACTATACCTTGAGTGTTGTGATGTGCGGTATATGGGCAAGTTCCACATCATCATACCACGTCACCCTACCATGTCACAGGCACATCACTTCCACATCATCTTTACCTCACTGCCATGTCATCTTTTACGTCACTGCCACGTCAAATTTATGTCATTTCCACATCATATTTACGTCATTTCCACGTCATATTTATGTAATTTCCACATCATATTTATGTCATTAGCTGCCTTTGCTACATTGGCTGCCTCTGTTATCTTGTTGCCTTTCACGACTTGACCCGCTTTACTGCCTTTGTTGCCTTTCTCTCCCTTGGCTACCTTTCACGACTTGACCCTATTTTATTCCTTTGCTTCCTTTCGCTTCCTTAACTACCTTTCATGACTTGACCCACTTTGTTGCCTTTGCTGCCTTTCATTGCCTTAATTGCCTTTCACGATTTGACCCGCTTTTCTGCCTTTGCTACCTTTCACTGCCTTATCTTCCTTTCATGATTTGACCCGCTTTTTTTCCTTTGATGCCTTTGGGTTATACTTCTATTTCTGCTCCTTTGCCTCTCTGGTGCACATTGCCTAATCTGCTCCTTTGCCTTATAACCGCTGCTTCTGTGCTCCTTTGCCATTAATGATAATTCCGGCGTTACTCCTTTCTATTCCTTTCCCATCAATGAAAATATTTCCAACAGTCTCCCCCTTTGGCATTGATGGAAAACCATCCACCTATACTCCAATCCTTCCTCCAGGACTTCCTCCGCCTTTCATTTTGAGAAGTGTCTTTTCTTCCTCTACTTGCTTTCCAAAATAGCCTTTCTTCTTCCCCTTTCTTTTCCTCCTCCTTTGAAATCAATGGAAAAGGGTTGCACATTTCCTAGCATATATTCTATCTTTTCATTTCCTCTCTTTGATTTGTGTTTAGGCCTTCTTCTTCTGACTTTGTACCATGCTGCTCCAGACTAGTGTACAATAGTTGTTGGGAGAACACTTTGAGAAACTTGTATGTAAGGCTTGTAACCATAGAATGCTCTGTACTTATGTCACTTACTGTTTGATAGAGGTGATATGTGTTGGAATTTTGATGTAATTATGACATAATACTCATATACTGATTTACCTGGATATCAACTCTGTTTTTCTCCTTCTTCACTGTTGTCCGTCCACCCTTCATATCTGCTTTAAATCATCTCTGGATATTCACAGATTCTCTATCTACTCCTTCTTCTTCTTCCACTCTCTAACCTCTCTATGCATATCACAATAACATCATTTATATATATCACTTCATAGATGTTTGCATTCCATATGGGAATATGAAATGAATAGGTGTGACTCTTTGCCTTCCACCTTCTCATTTCCTCGCTCAACACATTCACGATGTTACAATACTATGTGATCATTTCAGTATTACATTGGAGTTTTTAATTCGCTACGGAGACTTGCCTTTGCATCACAAACAATATAATATAAATAATACATTTTCAGTTATAATCAATTATCTACTCAGCCCTCTCAGTTTCTTAGATTTGTTGAGCATTTGTCCTCTTCTCCTTGCTTTCTTGTTGTCTTTTCTGTTTCTGCAACTATATTCCAAATTTGTTGTATAACTGTCCCTTTTAGCCCAACTCTTCTTCCACGTGCAACCTTTTTCGTTAGCTTCACTGCGACAGCACTGTTCAACACATGTTCCTGGTCTTTTGTTATGCGTTCATGTCATTATTTTGTGACCTATGTGATATGGGCCACATAAAATTCTTTATTACACAATGGAGTTCAATTCCAGATTTTGTTCCACATACATACATCTAGTGATCAAAACAACATGTATATAACATAACATAACATAACACACATAACAGGGGCACATACATGTGGAATAGGAATATTTGGGTCTCGCAGAACCTTGAACCAATCACATTTCATCACAAATACTTGCTGGCAGGTTTCCCACTCTACCATTAGTGATAAACCATAAAATCTTGTGATATGTGATCTGCGCGGTGCTGACACATGGAGTCCCTTCATCGCATCGCATATTTTGCTCCTTATCACATAGTAACCAAAATCACATTGTTTGCGATGTCTTGAAGTTAAAGCCTATTTCTTGTGAGATGTGATGTTGCACAAGGTCGACACGTGTCCTTCCATTTCACATCACAAAGCTTTAACTTAACTTGTGGTCCCCTTCTTACTATCCCTTAAGCGTTTCCATGTGCGGTATGTGGGTGACGTCCACATCATCATGCCACATCACCTTGCCATGTCACCGCCATTTCTCTTCCACATCATCTTTGCTTCACTACCATGTCATATTTTACGTCACTACAACGTCATCTTTACGCCATTTCCATGTCATCTCTATGTCATCACCACATCATATTTATGTCATCGCCACATCATCTTTACATCATCGCCCACAGTTCACAGTTCACAACTTATAACTGTTTAACTTAGTGGTTACCTCTATTTTGTGCGTTTTGTGATATTGCATCATGCCACCATGTGTCCCTTCTCAAATTCACATCGCAAATGCTTTAACTTACCATGCGACGCCTTAAAAATGTTAAAATTTTTCAATTTTCGACATCGCTCCTAAAGCGATACGATCTCCACCATCCATTTCTCGCCTTTAATTTTGCGATATAATCCTTATCGTCCATTTGCCTCACTTGGAATTCTTCAAAGAATTCTCTGCCTTAGTATATGTTCTATTTGTTTACACTGTCCCGCTCTATAACTCCGTCTCTCGCTGCTCTCACCTCTTCCTGCTTCTGCTATGTGTAAGATATATGGCTCTCACCTTCTATTGTGTACTGAAGGAGTTCGTTGCCTCTCTACTTCATTAGCTTCCTCTGCTGCATTGGCTCCCTCTGCTATCTTACTTCCTTTCATGACTTGATCCGCTTTGTTGCCTTTGCTGCCTTTCGCTGCCTTGGATGCCTTTCACGACTTTACCTACTTTGCTGCCTTTGCTACCTTTCGCTGCATTAACTTCCTTTCACAACTTGACCCGCTTTGTTGCATTTGCTTCCTTTTTCTGCCTTAACTGCCTTTCACGATTTGAACCGCTTTGCTGCCTTTACTGTGTTTCACTACCTTAACTTCCTTTCATGATTTGAACTACTTTTTTGCCTTTGCTGCCTTTGGGTTACACTTCTATTGGTGCTCCTTTTCCTCTCTGCTGCACATTTCCTAATCTGCTCCTTTGCCTTATAACCATTGTTCCTTTTCCATCAATGATAATTCTGGTGTTACTCCTTTCTATTCCTTTGCCATCAATTAAAATATTTCCAAGAGTCTCCCACTTTGGCATTGATGGCAACACATCCACCAATACTCTAATCCTTCCTCCACGAATTTGTCCCCCTTTCATTCTGAGAAGTGCTTTCTTCCTATGCTTTCTTTCCATAATAGCCTTTCTTCTTATTCTTCCTTTTCCAGAATAACCTTTCACGATTCGACTTGCTTTGTTGCCTTTACTTCCTTTCATTGCCTTAACTTCCTTTCACGATTTGACCTGCTTCTCTGCCTTTGCTGCATATTTCCTGATCTGCTCCTTTACCTTATAACTGCTTCTTCTCTTCTCCTTTGCCATCAATGATAATTCTAGTGTTACTCCTTTCTATTCCTTTTCCATCAACGACAATATTTCCAACAGTCTCCCCCTTTGTCATTGATGGAAACACATCCACCAATACTCCAATCCTTCCTCCAGGATTTCCTCCCCCTTTCATTCTAAGAAGTGTCTTTTCTTCCTCTGCTTGATTTTCAAAATAGCCTTTCTTCTTCTACTTTCTTTTCCTCTCCCTTTGACATCAATGGAAAAGTGTTGCACATTTCCCAGTGTAGATTCTATCTTTGCATTTCCACTCTTTGAGTTGTATTTAGGCCTTCTTCCTCTGCCTTTATACCATGTTGCTCCTGACTGGTGTACAATAATTTTTGGGAGAACACTTTGAGAAACTTGTATGTAATGCTTTTCACCATATAATGCTTTGTAATTATGTCCCTTACTGTTTGATAGAGGTGATGTGTGCAGGACTTTGACCTGTACCATAAACTGCTCCATTTCTCTAGCTCTTATATGATAACATTTATGGGCTGCTCTCCGCCTCGAATGATGCTTTCTTGTCTGATATTGATTATCGCTTTTCTACTACACAATTTCTGTTCATTGTATTATAGCCTTTGCTGGTGTATTTCCAACATTATATATATATATATATATATATATATGATTTCTGATCATATCAGAGAGTATCATCTACAAACACTACCCCTCGTTTGTCTCTTAGATATTCGAATGGTTATTTAGAAAGAGGTTTTGTGAATATGTTTGATGTTTGTTCCTTTTTTGGTACATACTCCATCTTTACCATTTTTGGTGCTACTTGTTCTATGAGGAAGTGGTACTTTATGGGGATGTGCTTTGTTTTTGAAGAAAGTACTGGATTTTTTTATATACTTATTACACTTTTATTGTCACATTTGATAGAATTGATGCTTACCTTCATGTCTTGGAGAGTTTTTTTAAAAGTGTTGTGATTGATTGCAAAGGATAGCAGTAGAGGCAGAGGAGAGGACAGTTTGGTGAATGAGGGTTTGTTTACATTTGACAGGGCAACAGACTATACATACAGAGAATACAGTGACAGGAGTTTACATTTGACAGAGCAGTAGACTATACATACCGAGAATACAGAGACAGGGCAGTTGAATAAATAGAGAGTGCAAAGATCCAGAGGGGTTTCCAATGGAGAAGAGCTCACAGAGAAAGAGTTGGACTATGCAGAAGAGAAAGAAGCACAAACAGTTAGGGGAATATTCAGGGCCACAACGCGAAGTTGAAAAGCCATTAACTCTCATCTTATGGCAACTTTCATATATAGACAGAGTGAGTTTTTGCAGAATCCAGATTCCAATCTTGAATAAGCAGTGTCAATTCTGATAGAACTGTTGTTTTTAATATGTGAAGGCGGCGAGAGCACAACGAAATGTTTATAATAAAATGTTGAAGGGTTAATATGGAACCCTGAGGGTAAGAGGTGGAACCAAGAGCTAAGCAATAAAAAACTAATGTAGTCAGGTGTTAAACCTTATGGTAGTGTTGTATTAAAATAAAAATGAAACAGGGGTTTATATGTTAAGGCGGAGTTCATATATTGAAGTGCTAAAGAAATAAGAAATGAAACATTTGAATGGAGTATATATATATATATGAAGGCACAAAGAATTTGATGAAGCGGAACCATGAATAGTAATTGAACCCTGAACCTGAATAGTAAAACCGGAGCTCCAAAACCAGTGGGTTTGCGTGATAGTTGAAGTGGTAAGCAGAATTGTCAAAAAGAACACGATATATGTAATTGATGGCCACGTGTCCTAAGATGGTTTTAAAAAATAGCTTTTACCGCATTCGTTTGAGCGATTAAAGCTTGGCTCAATAAAAAATGCGATATGGCATGACAGTTGTCGGATCATCCTGGACGACGCGATAAGTTCCCCACCGTCAGATGAGAAGGGTGCTTTATGTTGCTGGGCCCCAATTGAACTTTCGCATAATGATGGGGTTTAATCATTGTTAATTCGCTGATTGAATGGTCAGATGGAAAACAAGAGTTAATTGAAATATGGGCCCAGACCTTAGAATATATCAGTGGTTGATAATTTAACCTTAGCTCAAGTATTATTGGCGCAGGTATTATGGTTAATTATTTGCTTAAGTTTTAATGTAAGTCTGCGGCGCGATAATGCTTGTGACTATTGAAGTGGGGAACATATATATATAGCGACAGACATATATTGTTTGATATGAGGCGACGAAATTTATTTATTGATGCTTTACAGAAAGTCAAAGGTTGTTAAGGGTTTCTTAATGGGTGATCTGAGGAATATATATATATATGTTGATCTATATATTATGACGAAACCATGTGCATGTAAGAGTTTGTATATGCGAACCATATGATATACTATGGGGCCCGAGGAAATTATATAAGTGTTCACTGGGGATTTAAATACGAAAAAAAAGGGTTCATTATAATTTTGAAGGCGTCGTATATGTTGACATATGTGAAAAGCAAGAATTTATTGTGGGTTTGTTATATGTAATGTAGACCAACATATATTATGAAGAATTGGGATATATCAAAGGTAAAGCAGCAAAGTATATATATATGTGAAACGCTCCATATACGAAGTACCATAAGGTGGGACCCTCACTAATCACATTGGAGAAACTTATGGCAGCAGAACTTGTTAACAAAAGTTCTGATTGCGATTGAGTTCCGGACCCGATTCATTATACACATGAGTCTCATATTTGTTTGAATTCTGCCTTACATCGCATCGCAGTGATTCATCGCATCAGAATAGTGAAGTGAATAGTGAACCATCGCATCAGAGCGATTCATCACATCAGCACAGTGAAGTGAATAGTGAACCATTGCATCGGCACAATGAAGTGAACAATGAACCATCACATCAGCACAGTGAAGTGAACAGTGAACCATCGCAAAGGAGATTAATCGCATCGGAAAATAGAAAAAGGTCCAATATTGTGGGCCAGAATACCCTGAGTTTCGTTCCAAAGTCTTGAAAGTAGATCCAAACCTTTGTGAAGGTGTAATGTATGTCAAGGAATATATACTATATGATAAAGCGATTCCTATATGCAATGAGTGTGGACCATATGTGTGAACATAAGCTGCGATACATTAGATTGAAGCCTGAATGTTAGTTTGAATGAGGGTGAATTTTCCACATGATTGAATTGTGGGCCCGGATGTGAAATACTATCATATGGTGAGTGATTAAAGTGTTAACCCACGTGAAGACTGATATCTGATTAATATCTGTTACCAAACCATAGAGTCATAATTTGGCTTTATATAAAGTCACATATGCGTGAAGCCAACAGTAAGAGATGTTGAGCTTTAAATGAATGAGCAAAGACTTATAGTTGATATATTATAGTTGCCGGAACATAAGAATGAAAGGTGTTATAATATTCAGCTGCGATAAATTGAAAGAGAAGAATCTCAGGCAAAGTACTTTAATTAATAAAAGAAGTTTCTCTGATAAAGGAATGAAAATGTGGGCTCGACAGGTATACATACGCAGTGAACAGGAATATGCACAGGAATGAATTTGATAGGTGTGAAAGCACAAAAAGCTGGAGAATATGCAGAAGACAGTGAATAGAGTATGCGGAACAATTTATTAACAACAACAGAAAAGACAAAGCTAGCAAAGCCAAAGGCCAGAAAATGGGCTGAGTGAAATTGTTTTTTATGTAATTGAAAATGTGAATGTAAATGTTGTAATTGATTTTTATTGTTTGTGATGCATTGGCAAGTCTCCGGATGAAAACAAAAATCCCACTGTAATATTAAAATTAGTACTTACAGTTATATTTTTCTGAGTGAGCTGGAAGAGAAATGAGAAGGTGTTGTGGCCAGCAACAACCCCCCTTCTTATTTAGTATTATCACTAATACTAAATAAGTGGGGGCCCTTAGTCAAAAAATTTAAAAATCGATTAGTGCTTGTATTTATTTATTTTTCAATAAAACTTATTATCATAGACTTAGGAGAATACCCCTTGAAAAATCTAAAAAACTTAAGTTTTATGATAAGATAGAATAAAAATCATTCCTTAAAGGAATATCGCATCGCAAAAAGTTAATGGATACCTCCTTACAAGCAGAATTCTAAGATTGCGAGATCGCAATGCGAAACTACGCACTGAAAACATTCATTGCATCGCATGCCTCAGATATCACTTACAAAACCTCAAAACCACCGATATGCAATGGTGCATATCGCAAATCGCATTTCACAGAAAAAACATTAATGGATGATTTTCATATATTGTGATACAACGATTTTGCGATATTGTGGTATTGCGATATTGTGATTCCACGAGATTGCAATCTGCGATACTGTGATCTGCGATATTGCGAAGAAAATCACAGATCGCCTTATCGCAGATCTTTAGGGCTCATTGTACGAAAAATATTTTTCCATAAATTGAGGCCTAGTTATGCGCTTTAATGTTAATCAATGAATTGGTTGTCAATCATTAATGAAATATGGTTTTGTTATGATCAAAGAAGCATTTCACGTAAGGTGGTATATTTTATATGTATTTGGCATTTAAAAGCTTTCTCGTCAAGTTTTTCTTGTCATTATTATCACTTCATTTGTAAACTGCACGAACAAAGAACAGAGAACTATACAAAGTAGTATTCAGGATATTATGGGAAAGAAAGACAAGGCTCCGAGTTATGAAGACAAAGAAATGACGTCCTTGTATACAGACACCACCTGTAACAAAGATGCTGGTATTAATACTTGGGAAGGAATGTACAATCTACTTGAGGAAGAGAATCCCAGAGTAATGGAGGTTACAGCTACTGCAGGTTCACATTCGTCTTCTGAGGCGTCTATTACAGAGCTAGCTTGTTCGTTCTTGCACCTGATAGCGGCGAGACCCAAAATTCTTCCATACACGGACATGGTTAAATGGGTACTAGATAGCACTGACATTACAAACAGACAGTTTAAGACTCAGGGTCAAGAACTCATTGGCTCATTCACTCCACAAGATTTGAGACTCATGTATCATTTACCAGAGCCACAGGTGACTTATAACAAACATTTCATGGATAAGTTTGCTAAAGAAAATGAAAATATGGCAGAATGCACCAAGGACTAGTCAAGGAGGGACGAACCACTTAAAAAGGACAAACATGGTATGTATAGTACTAGTTCTCTCACCTCCCCGTATTGCTTTGCTACTGCTATGCTCTGTAGGCTTTTTGGGAAGCCAGACATTAATAATTTTTCATATGAATGGCTACCATTATTGAAAGTCACTGTTAATTCTACTGTTGTGGATTGGGCTAAGATATTATCTGATAAATTAGCCACAACCATTTTGAATTACCGGTCTAAAAGAATTGTTTCTCAGATAATTTATCCCCCATTTTACTTATCTGCATATGTGATGGATTCAATCTATTATATTTCCAAGTTTCCTTTGATGGGTTGGAAATGGACGACTCAAGACCCCTTAACCATTTATATTTATCATAAATAATTGTGGGATTCCAAGTTCACTCCGTATTTTTACAAGATTTGTCATGGAATTATGTTGCCCCTGTACAAAATGTTATATGATAAAGACGCTCCAAGATTTTCTCCCAAAGCAGAGGTAGATATACTCCCTGTCGTGAGATGGTTTGGAGAAGAAAAGTTTACATATGTCAGGGTATTTGGAAGTCTCACTTCCCCTCATGTCTTACCTTTGTATGTTCCTGATAAACTCATGGCACGAGAAATTGCTTATCAAACCTGTGGAGAAGGAGGTTTGAGTAAAGATTTGAAGGACAAAAAGAAGGCTATTTGGCCACAATTTCCCGTGGCCTGTGGAGCCTTTTCATTATTTGATGTAGGCCATGCATTCAAAGAAGTAAACAACATAACATGTTTACGTTTGTTCAAATTTCCAAGAAGACCGTTTGACCCTTATGAATTGATAAAAATTTCACTACTGCAGTCAAAATAAAGGTGTTTTCTAAAGAAGATGATCTTTTTGATGACATGTTCCAAGAGAAAGGTACACTAAAATAAGTTCTACATTCGGCCCAAATGCGATTTCTTCCAGCAGAAATTCAAGAGTTCAAGATATACAGGGAAAGGAAGTTAGCTAGTATCCCTTTGGATAAATTACACTTGGAACCGTTAAGGGAACCAACTCCCAGTATTAGTCACAGTGGAAGTTCAGGCATAGGTAGATCTAAATCTAAGTCTGGGAGAGAAACGTCAGAACACTATAAGAGGTCTATAAATGACCATGATAAAAGTGAAGGGTCAGTAAGGGATACTGCCCAGTCAAAGGAGCTCCCACAACAACAGGTTTTGACCTCTCCACACCTAAATCTTCCCCCTCTCATCATACAGCAACCATCAGTCAGAACTGAGCTAGATAAAGAATGGGAGACATTCAATGATTTAATCAATATTGAAGGACACAACACACAAGCACCTGTGAGTAATGTACAGGCAACAAAATATATAATCACAGGAACAATTAGCAATGTCTCAGAAATGGAACATATTCCCATTACCCCATCCTCTGAACTTATGCTCAAGATAAAGGAAATTCCTCCTCTTGATGTATTTTATAGTCCACAACGCAAGGCAGTAGTGAGAAGACAAATAAAGAAAAGGAAATTATAAAATGTGCTCTCCCATGATGCAGAGAAATTAAACATCCTATGGTAAGATCCTACCACTGTTCCCACTGAAAATCTCACCAAATTATCTCAGATCACAGGAGCATATGCCTCTGTGGCCATTGATAAAGCATTTGAGGTACGGAAATTACTGAATGAGAAAGAAGATCATGTACAAGTTTTGAAAAAACAACTGCAACAAGCCAACGCCAACAATGAAGCACAGAAACAGCTTAAAAAATTACAGCAGGACTTCCAACAAATGCAGATAGGGTACCAGAACAGTTTGGCTGAAAGTGAAAAACAGTTACAGGTTATGCAAGAGATGCATAAGGATGATCCTAAGCTTACAGAATTCATCACAGAAACCATTTCCTTAAATGATCAACTACTGCAGCAACAGGAAATATTATGTCAAAGAATATCACAGTGGAACTCTTATTGCGAAATAAGTGATAAAATCACTAATCAAGTCATAGAATTACAACATGATTATGATTTAATTGATAAAAGAGTTACTGAATATTTGGCTTGGAAAGAAACAGAGGAGGGAAAAAGAGCAGGTGCACCAATAATCAATGACAATCACAAAGAAATTCTCTTTAACAAATGGGATGCACAAATCAGGAAAGCAGAGCAAGCGGTAGAAGAAGTAGCCACAACAGCAAACAGTGTTATTCACTGCATAAATGAAAATTTGCACAAGGAAAATCTGATCTCAAAAACCACTCCAGGGTATCTACCGAAAGCACAGCAACTGCAGACAGGCTGGAGACAGAAGGCTCAAGAAAAGGCAGAATCAATTAAAAGATTAACTAAGTTGAATTGGGATTCTTACTGGGCATACTTGGTAAAACCACACAGCCAGTGCATGACTCTCAAATGTATCATTAATTTTTCCGAGAAGATGGCGCCAGCTCTTTCTGATTCCGTTTTCACAGGACAGTTAAAGTTGGAAGTCGGCTAGCCGACTCTTCTCAAACAAATGCTAAACGCTTGCGATTTCAAAGAACAGATTCACAAATAGTTAGTTGTTAGTTTTAGTTTTAGATTCAGTTTTATTATCAATTTTTCTTTATTTTTGCCTGAAATGAGGACGGTCATTTAAACCATATCCTACATTTTTGTAATAAACTATTTTTAGATTTAGTTAGTAGTATTTAAACCCTTCTCATGCATTTAGAGAAGGGTCCTGAAATTTGTCAAAAACGTGTCCTTAGAACATGCAATTTTGCACGCTCTGAGGAGGTTTTGATGAATGAATGGAATAGGATTTATTGATATTTGCATTTAATATCTACTACTGATGTTGCACTTTTGTACTCTTAGTGGATGTTGGATTAAGAAGAGATAATTCATTATTGCTTGAATCTCATGAGTAGAAGTAGTTATAAATGGTACTTTTATCTCTTAACTATTTCTACCTTTGTGTTAAAGTGGTATTCATGTTTAGTTGTTTATATATTGATGCTTGAATGCTTGAGTTATCATTTGGCACTTTTGTACGGCGATAGCTATTTATTTACGCTTAATATATGAGTAACCTATTATGCGATATGTTTTTCACAATTTTTTCATCTAAATTTTTATACGAAGTGGTTTCTCTATTGAATTATTTTCTTATAACAGTTGAATGATATTTATTATCAATTTTTATTTGAAATCATTTTAGATCGCATAACGGAAATATTACATCCTGGGTTAGTGTAGAATTAGACATTTCCGTTTATTAGAATACAATTGCATGTTATTAGATTAGAGTTAAAATAAAAGCATTTCATTTAGGAACTTCTAGAAAGGAAATATCAATTCTCAACACACACACACACACACACATATTGGGAAACTTGTCCCATTATCCCCAGTCAGACCCACTATACCAAACGAAAAAGGAGCTGCTAACCAAGGTCCAGACCGGGTGGGTATCCCCCTTGTTGTAGACCCGATTTTAGGGGCTTCAACATATTTGGTGCTAGAAGGAGGGCCCCCAACTATGAATGGAAAGTAAGTCAAAATATAAATACCATTCTGAGAGTAAATAGCCCTCACCATCTCCCCTGACTTCCCCATCGCACTTAGAATCTTTAAATCCAGAGCCAGAAGTCAAAAGAACAACAACCACTGCCACAAACCCTGAATTTTCAGAAGAATCTGCTATTGAACCTCCTGAAGTTGAATCTTTGATTCATAAACTTCAGTGATTTTTTCAATATCACCTCAAAGATCTGATAAATCTCAAGGCAGTGTGACTTCGCAATATAACCTTGCTCATCCTCTCACTAGATTACAGAGCAAAAAGTTTGGCGTTCAGCCAACTGAGTTACCTCTACCTACAAGGAAGAGAGCAAGAAAATCATCGAAAGGGTCTGATAGCGAGACTCTTTCATCATCATCATCCATCTCAACCTCTTCATCGTGAAGTCAACCATCCACCCCTCCACTTCAGATTATTGTCCGTCAATCCACTGGAACTTCCACATCTCCTTCTCAAACAACTGGAATCGTAATATCCTCATCTTCTCAATCGAATGGATCATCTTCTATGCTTTATTCTATTGGTAATTGAATGATGGCCCAATCTCCATGGAATAATCCAGGGGTAGTCTTAATGCATGCACCCTTGAGTCAAATACCGGCCCATCCTGAAAAATGGCTGCCTAAGTTTAATCCTGAAGTAGGCATGCTAGTGGAAGAGCATATAAATAAGTTTATGTTGTCCATAAATCTCAATGGAGTTACCAATGAAGACGTTGTCGTCCGAATTTTTCCCTATACTCTACAAGGAGCAATCGGATCATGGTATTTCTCATTACCGTCTGGATCTATCACTAGTTGGGATATCTTCCAATATCAATTTTGACTAAGTTCGGTGATGACAGGTCTATAGCGACACTGATCAATGACCTGTCTAACCTTAGGGCCGAGTCAAAATAACCTATCAAGGATTTTAATTCACATTTCAATAAACTGTTAAATAAAATTCCTACTGCTTCCAAGCCTAGTGAAGAAGTGCGAAGTGAATGGTACATCTCTGCTTTACCATCAAACATAGAAATATTTGTTGATAGGGCTAACAAAACAACTTTAGTTGACAATATGAAGGAAGCAATAATAGTAGAGAAATGTATCATAGCTCTAGAAAAGAAAAACGCGATAGAGGAACGAAAATCCAAGAAGGTTACTTTTAAGGAAGACCCCAAGAAAAAACAATCGAAAGATCCATTCGATTTAGAAGGATTGCAGAAAGTTCTGAAAACCATGTCCAATGAAATGGTTGACATTAAGAAACAAGTGGCAGAAACATCTTCTAAGAAGTCATACAAACCTTATAGAAGAAACCCTTCAACCGATTCAAAGCTGCCAAATGCTATCACAAGTGCTGAATTAGAAGAAGAAGAAGAGGAGATTTTTTCTGAAGAAATTACCGATGAAGAAGAAGTTGTAGAGGTACAAGGTATGTGGGATTTCATCCTCCCAGATGAAGAATATCAAGAGGCATCCCCAATGAGCACTCGAAGTAGAAATCAACTTTATCCTCCTCAACCTACTCATAAGCCAAAGAGCACAAGCTCAATTAATAAGGATAAAGTCACAACCAAGAAAATGACATCTAAAGCGACTCAAACTAGCCCAGTCCAAACAGATTCATCAACTCCATCAAAAACGCTGATCGTTTTGGATGAAATGGAATATAATATCATAGAATACATGAAGAATACTAGGGCTAACATCACTTTTTTATGAATTGAGCAAGTTAAAACATCAGCAAAAGGTACTTTTGAAAGAATTACATGCTATACCAGAAAAACCTTTGCGCGCCCCTGCAATCTCTCAAGCTTCCCATGAAATGAGAAGACCTCCAACTAATGTGATTAGTAAAGTTGATCTACAAAATATCGCTTTAATTGGAGGAAGGTCGAGATATCATACTCCCCCATTTCTTCTTACTTATGAAGTTTTCAATAAAAATTTGCATAATTCCTTAGTGGATTCTGAAGCTTCATCTAATATTTTACCAAAATAAATATGTGCAAAGTTGAACATTCAACCACAAAAATCTGCTGCACGTGCATAGTTAAGGCTAGTGATGTGATTGAAGTGATGGGGTGGAATTAAAATTAAGGGTTATCATAGAACATATCTAATCAAAGGTAATATTGAGTTGACATTTTAGTTGCAGATATTCCAAAATTTTATGGCTTAATTCTTAGCAGAGATTGGTCAGAAAAAATTCATGGATACTTCGCAACTGATTGGTCGCATATGTGGCTTCCTTACAATGGTAAACCAAATCAGATAAAGTTTGAGCAAGAAAAACATCAGAAATACATAGCGTGTGGCTGGAAAATCAAACCGTGTATATAACGTATATCATTTATATATCGATTGGGGTTATTTCTTAGGAAATTTTTAATGCTCAATACTTTGCCTTACTTGGGGCATTGCATTTTGTATTATTGAAGTACACTCTCAAGCAGGATGATTCTAAAATGTATTATTACAGCAGATGCTCCACAATAATATTTATTTGGAGATTTATTTTTAATGGTTCTAAGTCCTAATGAAGGGCTTGAATGAGATGCATGTGCGTCGATCAGGAGGAAAACAGGCTATGCTTACAACTTGCGGACCTACAGATTAAATTGCGCATAATAATGCCACTTGTCTGAAGCTTTAGTCCAAGGATTATACAAAGCAATCGAATTAGACATCAAATATCTACAAGTTTTTGGAGATTCTGAAATTGTAATCAAACAGGTACGCAATACTATACATTGTTTATGAGGTCATTTAAAGCATTATCAATCTTTAGTTCAAGATCTGAGTGAACACTTTATAGCATTTAATATTTCATCAATTCCCAGAATCCAGAATGCTAGTGCAGACCTTTTAGCTAACGTAGCCTCCAAGCTCATTCCTGCAGAAGACTATAGCCCTGATCGATTTTCAATCGAATTAATCTTTAGACCCTCGATTCCTGATAACATTACCAATTGGAGGATTTTCAATGATGATCCTGATATTGTAAGCTTCCTCACATCTGAAGGATCTTACACCAATCAGATAATTGATGAGGACCAACATGACAGACAATTGCAACAAGATAGCACTAATAATGCTATGCCAAAGTCAGTAGTCAAGTTATAAGACCTTTATGATTTGAAAGATCGATTCAAAAGATCTACCAATTCAAAACTGCAAAGTTCAACTTTGAACTATGAATTAGTAAATCTAGGAACTGATACCAAACCACATAATATCAACCTAGGCCTTGGCCTAGCTCCTGAAGAAAAATTAGCGTATGTTCGTCTTTTGAAACAATACAAAAGTGTCTTTGATTGGAACTACGATGAACTCAAAACTTATGACACTTCTATCATCCAACATACTATCCCAATGATAAACGATGAAAAACCTGTCCAACAAAAGCTGAGAAATATCCATCCCAATTTAGAAAACTCGATCAAAACTGAACTCAATAATTTATTGAAAGCCAAAATCATTTTTCCCATTCGACATTCTAAATGGGTTTCCAATATGGTTCCTATTAGAAAGAAGAACGGAGACATTAGAATTTGTATTGAATTTTTAAATCTTAACAAAGCCTGCCAAAAAGATAATTTTCCTTTGCCTCCCATGGAGCAAATATTGTAGGCAGTCGCAGGATCAAAATTAATTTCCTTCTTAGATGGTTTCTCTGGTTACAACCAAGTGTTGGTACATCCCAATGATCAATTGAAAACCACATTCAGAACCAAATGGTGCACTTATGCATGCCAAAAGATTCCATTTGGTCTGATGAACGCTGGTGCCACATTTCAGAGAGCCATGGACATCGTATTCAAGGGATTAGTTAACAAATCAGTGGTAATTTACTTGGATGATAGAACTGTATATTCCAAGAAACGAAACAATCATCTTAGAGATTTAAAATAGATCTTCCAACGCTGTCAAAGGTATGGAATTTCACTGAACCCAAAAAAATATTTTTTTGCATTAAGTGAAGGAAAACTTCTTGGATTCATAGTATCAAAATCTAGAATTCATATTGATCCTGACAGAATCAAGGAGATTTCCGAAATATCCCTACCTCATAACAAGAAAGCTATGCAATCTTTCCTTGGCCAGATTAATTTTGTAACGAGATTTGTGGCATATTTTTCAAGAATTGTGTCTCCTTTACAAGCAATGATTAAAAATAACTCAAACTTCAAATGGGGCCAAGACGAATAGAGGCATTCAATTTGATCAAACAAGAAATTTTTAACGCTCCATCTTTAGCAACTCCAAATTTTTCTGATCCTTTTATTTTATATACATTTTCCTCTGATAAATAATATGCTGCGATACTCACTCAAACAAATCAAGATAAGGCAGAAGCCCCAATTGCTTTCTTCAGTGCAAATTTACAAGGGGCTGAGTTAAATTATTCAGATGTAGAGAAACAAGCTTATGTTGTTTTCAAATAAATTAAATATTTCAGACCCTTTCTACTTAAAACCCATACAAAAATCATAGTACCGTTTCCAACGGTAATAAATCTCCTAGTACAGAAAGATGTGGGTGAGAAAAGAGCCAATTAGGTTACTGCCTTACAATAATATGACGTAGAAATCAAACCAGCAAGTATTGTAAGAGGTCAAGGGTTTTGCAAAATGCTAGCTGGAGCATCACTTATTTCCAAAATACCATCTATAGAGATACAAATGTATGAGGTAAGCCTAAACGATGTTGAATCATTATATGCTAATATCATATTTTATTTAAAGAATGGATATGCTCCTCCAAATCTCAATTACACCAAGAAAAGAGCTCTAAGGTTGAAGGCTAAAAAATATCAGCTCGTGAATGATGTTCTTTTTAGAATTAATTATGATTTTGTTTTCCTTAGATGTCTTGAGAAATTTGAAGCTAAAAAAGTCTTGCAAGAACTCCATGATGGGCCAGCAGGCGGACATTATGCTGGAGACGCTACTGCACATAAAATCCTCCGCGCAGGCTATTACTGGCCTACACTATTCAAAAAATCACATAGCTACGTAAGGAAATATCAAGTTTTTCAAACTGCTGCTAGGAGACAAAAGAAACCATCATTGCCACTGCAACCAGTCAACATTGAGCAGCCTTTTGATCAATGGGGATTGGACATAATAGGTGAGATCATTCCTCACTCTTCTAAACAGCATAGGTATATCCTTACAGAAACTAACTATTTTACTAAATGGATAGAAGCAGTTCCTCTCAAGACAGCTAATGCCGAGCACATCATTGAGTTCATAGATCAGTTCATAATCACCAGGTTTGGTTTACCTTCTGATTTAATGTTCGATAATGCATCGTATTTTTCTGGTAATGCTATGACTGAATTTTCACTCAAAAGGGGTTTCAAACTTAAATACTCGGCCAATTATTACCCACAGGGGAATGGGTTAGCTGAATCTACAAATAAAAACTTAATCAGAATCATTAAACGAACCATTGATCAAAATCACAAAAATTGGCATAAGTCTGTAATATATGCTTTATGGGCAGATCGAATAACGCAGAAAGCCTCCATTGGTACTTCTCCCTTTAATTTAGTTTATGGGAAAGAAGTGGTTCTTCCAACTCATCTAGCAATTCCCTCTTTGGCCTTAGTTCAATATATTGATGAAGCACCAACTTATTCCTTACAACTAAGGCAGCTGGAAATAATTAAGCTAGAAGAGCAACGAGAACAGGCCAAAATAACTCATGCTCATCACCAAGCATTAGTAAAAGCTTCTTTTGATTCAAACATGATATCCAGAAAGGACTTTCAGATGGGAGATCTAGTTTTAAAATGGGACAAGGCTCATGAGGAAAAAGGAAAACATACAAAATTTCAACGAATGTGGCTTGGTCCTTTCCAAATTGCAGAAATCATAGGTCCATCTACTTTTATGTTATAGGATTTAACAGGAAAAAGAGAGTCTTTACCTGTTAACGGACAGATCCTCGAAAAATATTTTCCATAGGAGATCATTCTTCTATTTTGTATATTAGTTTTCTTTATTTTCATAATAAAACCAGTTGTAAATAGTTACATTTGGAATTCACGAAAAAGATGAAAATTCTCTTTTAGATTTTGTTTTTTCACTTGTATAAATAGAATTCTTTTATAAAATTGATCATTATTATTGAAAGATACAGTTAAAGGCTTTAGGCCTAGAAATGATACTAGTTTCAACTTTGTAAATTTTGATAAAAAACGACCTTTAGTGAGAAATTGTTTTATATCAGTCCAATGAAAGGTATCAATAAAAAAATTAAGATTCTCTGTAGAAAATTTCTTTCCAAAAAACTCTACTATTATTGTCCAGAGCTATCTTAAGGAAACAATGACTTCCTCCCCACCTAGGAAATTCCAACATTCAAGGAATAATCCAATGATACACTTTAACTTAAAGAGTAAGAGGTCTCATCACGAGCCGAATTATCATGATCATAGATATTATAGCTTGCTGACTTTTCCAATACTACATACCACAACAGGGAAATGACTCAAGATTATTGCAATCAAAGGAAAAGGGGTCTCATCACGAGCCAGCTTGTTCAGTAAAGTTATAAATCAAGTGAATGGCACTGTCATAAATTGGCTACCAAACCAAGACATTTTTCTTTAAGGGTATGTTGGGGTTCCCATGTTTTGGCCAGATTGGCAAGACCAAAAGATGAGACAACATCAGAAACACTTAGGGGCCCTAGGATCTAGCCCTCCTAGACCCGGAGAGGGATCTCTCCAATAAAACAAAGAATGATGTATCTTTGAAGCTCAAAATGAGATGTTAGGCTAGTTATGAAGCACAAAGGGGGGTTTAAATGATTTGGTTGGTTGCTGGGTTGGTCATAAGATCATAGACTGAGAAATCAATGAGAGGAAAGGAACAAAGCAGCAGGATGTTTCAACACAGAGGATAGGTCAAGAAAGTGCCATCCATTGGGCTATTGAGTCATGAAAGGGAATTACTTGCAACAACTAGCCAAAGCTTTCAGAGGGCAAGTAATCTAATGCTAAAGGATCTTTTTAGATTAGATGGTGGGATGGAACATGAAGGATTGAAAGTGAAAGAAGGAAAGCAACCTAATTTCTGTCTATAGATCAGGTCAGAGGCCATTTAACTCCTGAAATGCTTGGACATACTCAAAGGCATCTCTCAAAGGAGGGACAAAGGGGCAGCTTATATATCGGACCAGAGGTCACTTAACTCCAGGTCAACTTTAGCATGCTCCAAGGGAAAACAGAGATAAGTTTAACAGAAGAGATCTTAGAAAGGCCAGCTGGTCACATAAGGATCCTAGTGGACAAGGCTAACTCTAATCCCCAGTGTTCCCAAATCTTCCAACTTAAACCCAACAAGAACAACTAACAACATAAAACATTAAAGGAAAGGAGAGCAGAAACATAGGGTACGTAACAAGGGTAAATCCTATGCCAATATTCTTATGCGAGCCCAGAAGAACAATGAACAACATGAAAATGTAATAAACAGAGTTAGAAAACATCACCAATAGTAATAGACTATGATCCTGTGAAATGTGCTTTGATTAATTGATGCAAAACCAGTCACATACACTGAGCTCAATGGCGGTTACAATCCAAAATTCTCCTCCCATCCTACTACATACAACTACTCTGCTATTCCCTCCCAAGACTATTCTAACAGTCAGAATGAATCCCTCTAACTACAACGGCAGCCGCCGAACAACAAACTTTACAATTTGTTATAGGGAATTCTTATAGGAGAAAGAATAACAATGGTAGTTGTAAACTTAAATGCAGCATTAAAACTCTAAAGCAGTAGGAGGGCCAAGGCTCCATTTCCCTTTAAATTCTGGGCATTTATCTCTGGTACTCTTTGGATGGTGGAGTGGTGTTCGTCAGGTTTCCATTTACTCCAGGTATGTCTCTGGTGTACTGAAAAAAATGCAGAACGATGATGCTAGAGTCTGCCATACTGCATAACTAATGCACTGGTAGCATAGGACTATTGTCAGGGCATGTAAAATCTTACTCAGACACAATGTAGACTGAAAGCATAATGTGTACCGTGTCCTTTCATGGAAGAACGTTCTGCTGATATTAAAACCCTGCTAATATGGTTTTCTGTGCATTGGACTGTCTGAACGATCCACAGGGTTTTAATTTTGGTACTCTGCCTTCTACTAATTTGATTAAGGCTCAAAATATGCAATTGCAGGCCTTAAACGCTCTGTTGTTCCACTGGTACTCTTTGCCGCTCCCACAATTTCCTCTGACTATGAAATTTGTGCTTTCAATGCTCTGGACAGGTCTTTACGAAGTTTTTAACTGCATTATTTGAATGCACATCCTGTCATGGCTCCTTCCTAGGCTTTCTTCATAAATTCAACCCCTGAAAATGGTCCTTTCCTCTGTTCTCTGTCACTGTGATAGGGACTGTGAATTATGGTGGTTTATTGCTGCCCGAAACCCTGCAAAACATGAAAACACGTTAAGAAATCATGCATGGAGGTGGTGGATGCAACGGGGATGACGCGAATGGCCATGCAGACTCGTGCAATCGTGGAACAGTGTGGGATTATGGTGGAAAATGCAGTGGGAGGCTTGCAGAATGGTGGTGCAGTGGGAAAATGCATGGGAAAATGTCGAGGCAAAAGTTTTAATGTAAAAACAATGAACTTTCACCTTGGAACGAATATATATAATGGGGGCGGGCGAATGTGCGGTGGAGACACGTGGAGTGGTGACGTGGCAGGACCGGGAGATGGCGAGATAGTCAATAGCAGGGGGAAATCAAATCTGGACCGTCCGATATCAGGAGGAGATCGACGGCTAGGAACACGTCGGAGGGCGATGAATGGTGGGCCAAGGATACGGTGGCCACAGATTATTGCGTGCGCAGCTTCATGGAGCGATCGTCGTTGGATTGACCGCCCCAGATCGGACAACGCATAGCGATATCGCTCCGCATCTACGGACGAACTTTAATGCGTGATGGGAGGGTGGTTTTTTAGCTGTATCGGTGCCACGCGTCGGATGATGTATGGAATCGCTCCGAAAATGAAAAAACCGCCCACCTCTGAAATAGTGGTGCGATGAAAATCAACGGGTTTATACAGTGAGTGAGTGCGGGGACCACAGGTGGATGAGGGAATATGGAACATCGGATTGGAGGTTTTAAATGGATGGCTGATATTCGATCGGGCAGTGAACGGGTGAACAACGAGCGCGATGGACAGGGCGAGGGCAGCGATCGCTGTCCATTCTATTTAGATCAACAGCTATAAATGCGCCTTATGAATCATATGAGATAACCGCTTTTTAGGCTAGCGCTCGGTTCTAGCGACCAGGTCACGTGGAGGAAAAGGCTGAGGGGGCTAGGCCGAAAGGGGCTAGGACCCCTATTATGGAGAATATGGCTTTTTGGGCCATTTTAATGCAATTTGAGGGTGGAAAAGGGAAACGATAGGGAGAAAAGGATTGTTTCAACCGAAAAAACATATTTGAAGGGTTTAAACAGGGTTTTGGTAGGAGTAGAGGATAAATGAAGGAAGTTGAGAAAGGGGGGAAAAGATGGTGGAAAGGAAACTTAGAAAAAGGGACAACATAGTGAAATGGGGCATTCTGCAGGGATATAAGGGGAAAATTAAAGTCCTTTGGAGCACAATTTTGTCACAATCAGAGAGGCCTTATAATGGGGATCAACAGAAGGGATTTCAGTAAAGGAAAAGGCACAGGAGACTTCAAGGATGATGCATCTTCAAGGGAGATGCATTCCTTGAAGGCTCAAAAACAATTTAGCCCCCTACTTTTCCTGTCAAAAATTTACAGGGGGCTAACAGTGGCTCCACATGAGGATGGCTTCTTCTTGAAGGAGTCAAGAATTCAGAGGATAAATCTTTGGTGTAGGCCAGATGCCTACTGCTTGGCATATCCCTTTCTTTCTTTAGATTAGCTGCCACAATATGAAGACCTTACATCAGCAGGAACACTTTCCCCAACAAAATACCTACCCTTCCTACAATCCTAGCTCTTTTTCTTCTGGGGTGCATTTGGACTTGCAGACCCTTTACATCATTTATTTTTTACAAACAAGAAAATAAACCTATTCTACTTCTACCCTTATTACTCCATGAGACCAGATTAGACTGTTGGTCTCATATGTTTCTCTACCTAATCTAATATCTGCTAGGATTAAACTGTCTAGCAAATTTCTTCTCTACATTCTAAGACAGGAATTGAAAACAGTCAAGCCAGGATTAGACTGTCTGACTTGCTAGAATTTATAAAAATTAGAAATAACTAACTGCATGCTCACAGACTGAGCTTTATTGATCTTTTCCTACCTACCCTACTCTAACTGGAATATTTACATGTCTACCTTACAAACATTGTCTTCTAATGCAACCAGTCCATCAAATGATCCCATGTCTGGTCTCTCTTGCTCAACTCCTTGAGCAGGCTGGATAGGCAAGGCAACTCCCACTCTTTTTGTTCCATAATAGCATCTTTGAAAAAATTTCTTTCTGTTTGCAACATGCTGCTCAAAAAGACCTTTGATCCTTCTTCAAATGTGTGCAGGAAATGTACATAAGGATAATGAAATGATACCTGGTTATGAACATCTGGCAGGCAAGCTTCTACCAGGATCTCTTCTTCTTCCACTGGATGGAGAATAAGACTCTCTTGAGAAAGAGAATCTCCCTCATCTTCTTCATTTTCTGAACTGGAGGACTCATCATATATTGTAGCTGAGTCCTCTTGGAGCTCTGATATGTTTTTCTCTGATGAGCTGAGCTCGGTGAAAAGATCTATGTATTCTTGAGCAGTGGTTTGTTCCATTGATTCCTCTTTTTCAAGAGAGGGCTCCTTAATTTCAATCTTCTCAGGAATTTCTTCTTTTCTTTCCTCCTCATTTTCTGCAAGGAAAAACTGCTGGTTACCAGTCTCACTGATGATCTGTGGTAAGGCAGAATGAAGATTCAAGGAATCTTCATATGCTATTATACTATCGTAGCTTTCCCCATCAGTGTCATCAATAGGTTGGCTCGACCAAGTCAACCACTCTGGATGCTCAGCAGGTCTTTCTTCATCCTCATCCACAGAGGAGCTTTCTGGACCTGAAACATCAAACTCAAGAGATGAATGAGCAAGAGTGTGTGTTCTATAAAACATTTCTGAGGTGGAATACTGATTTAATATCTGATCAATCTCCTCTTCTGTCAAAAGAGGGGTCTCCCTTTCATCATGGACAGAAGAGCAACAATCCTCTTTCTCTTGTATTAGCTGATTCAAAGGCTGGATGCTTTCCTGGGCCTCTTCTTCCACATCGGATTCTGCCTCCTCTATGTGGTCCCTTGTTTCCTCGAAGCAGCATTCCCTATTAGCCTTTGCTATTAGGTCTTGATTCTCTCTAGTCAGCGTAATACAAGACATAGGTAAGTGATCAGGTAGTTCCCAATCACTTTCCTCTTCATCTTCTGCAGATTATTGAGCATCATCCATGTCTTACTCATCTTCTAGGTATCTGAGTTTTTTCTTGTCCTGGGAGAGGCATGGGCTGTTCTAAACAATCCTCATCTGCATTCAGATTATCCATATACATCTCCAGCACTTTACCAAACGTTTCTGTTAATTCATATAATTGATCATACAAAGCATCATACTTTGTATCCCTGTCCATGTTTGGATTCATGCTTTTGCAAAGAAGGCTACTGCTTCTTCTCAACTAGTTCAGAGTTCTCCACCAGTGGAGTCATTAGGTCTTCTAGGAGTTATGGAGTGTGGAGTCACCAGGTGGATGTATATGAATGCTTGAGGCAGGATGCTTTCCACCATCGGTAATTGAATGCCAATCTAAGTAGAGATCTTGGGTCTTTCGGGTGCCTAATAATGTTTAAGGTGAATTGCACTCAACTCCCCAGTGGAGTCGCCATTATGTTGGGGTTCCCATGTTTTGGCTAGATTGGCAAGACCAAAAGATGAGACAACATCGGAATCACTTTAGGGCCCTAGGATCTAGCCCTCCTGGACCTAGAGAGGGATCTCTCCAATAAAACAAAGAATGATGTATCTTTGAAGCTCAAAATGAGATGTTAGGCTAGTTATGAAGCACAAAGGGGGGTTTAAATGATTTGGTTGGTTGATGTGTTGGTCATAAGATCATAGATTGAGAAAGTAATGAGAGGAAAGGAAAAAATTAGCAGGATGTTTCAGCACAGAGGAGAGGTCAAGAGAATTCCATCCATTGGGCTATGGAGTCATGAAAGGGAATTAATTGCAACAACTAGCCAAAGATTTCAGAGGGTAAGTCATCTAATACTAAAGGATATTTTTAGATTAGATGGTGGGATGGAACATTAAGGATTGAAAGTGAAAGAAGGAAAGCAACCTAATTTCTGTCTATAGATCAGGTCAGAGGCCATTTAACTCCTGACGTGCTTGGACATACTCAAAGGAAGCTCTCAAAGGAGGGACAAAGGGGCAGCTTATAGATCGGACCAGAGGTCACTTAAATCCAGGTTAGCTTTAGCATGATCTAAGGGAAAACAGAGATAAGTTTAATAGAAGAGATCTTAGAAAGGCCATCTGGTCGCACAAGGATCCTAGTGGATAGGGCTAACTCTAATCCCCAGTGTTCCCAAATCTTCCAGCTTAAGCCCAACAATAAAAACTAACAGCAGAAAACATTAAAGGCAAGGAGAGCAGAAACATAGGGTAACTAAAAAGGGTAAATCCTATGCCAATATTATGATGCAAGCCCAGAAGAACAATGAACAGCATGCAAATGTAATAAAAAGAGTTAGAAAACATCACCAATAGTAATAGAACAGGATCCTATGAAATGTGCTTTGATTAATTGATGCAAAACCAGTCACATACACTGAGCTCAATGGCGGTTACAATCCAAACTTCTCCTCCTAGCCTACTACATAAAACTACTTTGCTATTCCCTCCCAAGACTGTTCTAACAGTTAGAATGAATCCCTCTAACTACAATGACAGCTTCCAAACAACAACCTTTACAATTTGTTCTTGGGAATTCTTATAGGAGAAAGAATAACAATGGTAGTTGTAAAATTAAATGCAGCATTAAAACTCTGAAGCAGTAAGAGGGCCGAGGCTCCATCTCCCTTTAAATTCTGGGCATTTATCTTTGGTACTCTTTGGATGGTGGAGTGGTGTTCGTCAGGTTTCCATTTACTCCAGGTATGTCTCTGGTGTACTGAAAAAAATGCAGAACGATGATGGTAGGATCTGCCATACTGTATAAATAATGCACTTGTAGCATAGGATTGTTTTCAGGGCATGGAAAATTTTACTCGGACACAATGTACACTGAAACCATAATGTGTACCGTGTCCTTTCATGGAAGAACATTCTGCTGATATTAAAACCCTGCTAATATGGTTTTCTGTGAATTGGACCGTTTGAACGATCAACGTGGTTTTGATTTTGGTACTCTGCCTTCTACTAATTGGATTAAGGCTCAAAATCTGCAATTGCAGGCCTTAAACGCTCTGTTTTTCCACTGGTACTCTTTTTCGCTCCCACAATTTCCTCTGACTGTGAAATCTGTGCTTTCAATGCTCTGGATAGGTCTGTACAAAGTTTTTAGTTGCGTTCTTTGAATGCACATCCTTTCACGGCTCCTTCCTAGGCTTTCTTCATAAATTAAACCCCTGAAAATGGTCCTTTCCTGTGTTCTCTGTCACTGTGACATGGACTGTGAATTATGGTGGTTTATTGTCGCCCGAAACCCTGCAAAACACGAAAACACGTTAAGAAATCATGCACGGAGGTGGTGGATGCAACAGGGATGACAAGAATGGCCATGCAGACTTGTGCAATGGTGGAACAGTGCGGGATTACAGTGAAAAATGCAGTGGGAGGCTTGCAGAATGGTGGTGCAGTGGGAAAATGCATGGGAAAACGTCGAGGCAGACATTTTAATGTAAAAACATTGAACTTTCACCTTGGAATGAATATATATAACGGTTGCGGGTGAATGTGTGGTGGAGACACGTGGAGTGGTGACATGGTAGGACTGGGAGATGGCAGAACAATCAACAGCAGGGGGAAATCAAATCTGGACCGTCTGATCTCAGGAGGAGATCGATGGCTGGGAACGCGTCAGAGGGTGATGAACGGTGGGCTAGGGATATAGTGGCCACGAATTATTGCATGCGCAGCTTCGTGGAGCGATATCCGTTGGATTGCCCGCCCCAGATCGATCGACGCACAACGATATTGCTCCACGTCTACGGAAAAACTTTAATGTGCGATGGGAGGGTGGTTTTTCAGCCGTACCGATGCCACGCATCAGATGATGTATGGCATCACTCTGAAAATGAAAAAATCGCCCACCTCCGAAATAGTGGTGCAATGAAAACTAGCGGGTTTGTACAGTGAGCGGGTGTGGGGACCACAGGCAGACGGGGGAATATGGAACGTTGGATTTGAGGTTTTAAATGGATGGCTGATATTCGATCGGGCGGTGAACGGTTGAACAGCAGGCACAATGGACAGGGTGAGGGCGGAAATCGCCATCCATTCTGTTTATATCAACGGCTATAAATGTGCCAGATGAATCATATAAGATAAGTGCTTTTTAGGCTAGCGCTTGGTTCTAGCGACCAGGTCACGTGGAGGAAAAGGCTGAGGGGGCTAGGCCGAAAGGGGCTAGGACCCCTATTATGGAGAATATGGCTTTTTGGGCCATTTTAATGCAATTTGAGGGTGGAAAAGGGAAACGATAAGGAGAAAAGGATTGTTTCAATCAAATAAAAGTATTTGAAGGGTTTAAACAGGGTTTTGGGAGGATTAGAGGATTAATGAAGGAAGTTGAGAAAGGGGGGAAAAGAGGGTGGAAAGGAAACTTAGAAAAAGGGACAACATAGTGAAATGGGGCATTCTGCAGGGATACAAGGGGAAAATTAAAGTCCTTTGGAGCATAATTTTGTCACAATCAGAGAGGCCTTATAATGGGGATCAGCAGAAGGGATTTCATCAAAGGAAATGGCACAGGAGACTTCAAGGATGATGCGTCTTCAGGGGAGATGCATTCCTTGAAGGCTCAAAAACAATTTAGCCCCCTACTTTGCCTGTTAAAAATTTACAGGGGGCTATCAGTGGCTCCACATGGGGATGGCTTCTTCTTGAAGGAGTCAAGAATTCACAGGATAAATCTTTGGTGTAGGCCAGATGCCTGCTGCTTGGCACATCCCTTTCTTTCTTTAGATCAGCTACCACAATATGAAGACCTTACATCAGCAGGAACACTTTCCCCAACAAACTACCTACCCTTGCTACAATCCTAGCAATTTTTCTTCTGGGGTACATTTGGACTTGCAGACCCTTTACATTGTTTATTTTTTACAAACAGGAAAATAAATCTATTCTACTTCTACCCTTATTACTCCATGAGACCAGATTAGATTGTTGGTCTCATATGTTTCTCTACCTAATCTAATATCTTCTAGGATTAAACTGTCTAGCCGATTTCTTCTCTACATTCTAAGATAGGAATTGAAAACAGTCAAGCCAGGATTAGACTGTCTGACTTGCTGGACTTTGTAGAAATTATAAATAACTAACTGCATGCTCACAGACTGAGCTTTATTGAGCTCTTCCTACATATCCTACTCTAACTCGAATATTTACAAGTCTAGCTTACAAACATTGTCTTCCAATGCAACCAGACCATCAAATGATCTCATGACTAGTCTCTCTTGCTCAACTCCTTGAGCAGGCTAGATGGGCAAGGCAGCTCCCACTCTTTTTGTTCCATAATAGCATCTTTGAAAAAATTTCTTTCTGTTTGCAACATGCTTCTCAAAAAGACCTTTGATCCTTCTTCAAATGTGTGCAGGAAATGTACATAAGGATCATGAAATGATACCTGGTTATGAACATTTTGCAAGCATGCTTCTACCAAGATCTCTTATTCTTCCACTGGATGGAGAATAAGACTCTCTTGAGAAAGAGAATATCCCTCATCTTCTTCATTTTCTGAACTGGAGGACTCATCGTATATTGGAGCTGAGTCCTCTTGGAGCTCTGATATGTTCTGCTCTGATGAGCTGAGCTTTGTGAAAAGATCTATGTATTCTTGAGCAGTGGTTTATTCCATTGCTTCCTCTTTTTCAAGAGAAGGCTCCTTAATTTCAATCTGCTCAGGAATTTCTTCTTTCCTTTGCTCCTCATTTTCTGCAAGGAAAAAGTGCTGGTTACCAGTCTCACTGATGATCTGTGGTAAGGAAGAATGCAGATTCAAGGAATCTTCATCTGCTATTATGCTATCATAGCTTTCCACATCAGTGTCATAAATAGGTTGGCTCGACCAAGTCAACCACTCTGGATGCTCATCAGGTCTTTCTTCGTCCTCATCCACAGAGGAGCTTTCTGGACCTGAAACATCAAACTCAAGCGATGAATGAGCAAGAGTGTGTGTTATATAAAATATTTTTGAGGTGGACTGCTGATTTAATATCTTATCAATCTCCTCTTCTGTCAAAAGAGGGGTCTCCCTTTCATCATGGACAGAAGAAAAACAATCCTCTTTCGCTTGTATTAGCTGATTTAGAGGCTGGATGCTTTCCTGGGCCTCTTCTTCCACATCGGATTCTGCCTCCTCTATGTGGTCCCTTGTTTCCTCGAAGAAGCATTCCCTATTAGCCTTTGCTATTAGGTCTTGATTCTCTCTAGTCAGCGTAATACAAGACATAGGTAAGTGATCAGGCAGTTCTCGATCACTTTCCTCTTCATCTTCTCTAGATTCTTGAGCATCATCCATGTCTTTCTCATCTTATAGGTCCTGAGTTTTTTCTTTTCCTGGGAGAGGCATGGTCTATTCTAAACAATCCTCATCTACATTCAGATTAGCCATATACATCTCTAGCACTTTACCAAACGTTTATGTTAATTCATATAATTGAACATACAAAGCATCATACTTTGTATCCCTGTCCATGTTTGGATTCATGCTTTTGCAAAGAAGGCTACTGCTTCTTCTCAACCAATTCAGAGTCCTCCAGCAGTGGAGTCATTAGGTCTTCTAGGAATTATGGAGTGTGGAGTCACTAGGTGGATGTATATGAATGCTTAAGGCAGGATGTTGCCCACCATCAGCAATTGAATGCCAATCTAACTAGATATATTGGGTCTTTTGGGTGCCTAAGAATGTTTAAGGTGAAATGCACTCAACTCCCAAGTGGAGTCGCCATTATGTTGGGGTTCCCATGTTTTGGCCAGATTTGCAAGACCAAAAGATGAGACAACATCGGAATCACTTTGGGGCCCTAGGATCTAGCCCTCCTGGACCTGGAGAGGGATCTCTCCAATAAAACAAAGAATGATGTATCTTTGAAGCTCAAAATGAGATTTTAGGCTACTTATGAAGCACAAAGGGGGGTTTAAATGATTTTGTTGGTTGCTGGGTTGGTCATAAGATCATAGATTGAGAAAGAAATGAGAGGAAAGGAACAAAGCAGCAGGATGTTTCAGCACAGAGGATAGGTCAAGAGAGTTCCATCCATTGGGCTATGGAGTCATGAAAGGGAATTACTTGCAAAAACTAGCCAAATCTTTCAGAGGGCAAGTCATCTAATACTAAAGGATATTTTTAGATTAGATGGTGGGATGGAACATTAAGGATTGAAAGTGAAAGAAGGAAAGCAACCTAATTTCTGTCTATAGATTGGGTCAGAGGCCATTTAACTCCTGACCTGCTTGGACATACTCAAAGGAAGCTCTCAAAGGAGGGACAAAGGGGTAGCTTATAGATCGAACTAGAGGTCACTTAATTCCAGGTCAGCTTTCGTATGCTCCAAGGGAAAACATAGATAAGTTTAACAGAAGAGATCTTAGAAAGGCCAGCTGGTCGCACAAGGATCCTAGTGGACAGGGCTAACTCTAATCCCCAGTGTTCCGAAATCTTCCAGCTTAAACCCAACAAGAACAACTAACAACAGAAAACATTAAAGGCAAGGAGAGCAGAAACATAGGGTACCTAACAAGGGTAAATCCTATGCCAATATTATGATGCGAGCCTAGAAGAACAATGAACAACATGAAAATGTAATAAACAGAGTTAGAAAACATCACCAATAGTAATAGACCTGGATCCTGTGAAATGTGCTTTGATTAATTGATGCAAAAGCAGTCACATACACTGAGCTCAATGGCAGTTACAATCCAAACTTCTCCTCCCAGCCTACTACATACAACTACTGTGTTATTCCCTCCCAAGACTGTTCTAACAGTCAGAATGAATCCCTCTAACTACAACGACAGCCACCGAACAACAACCTTTACAATTTGTTCTCGGGAATTATTATAGGATAAAGAATAACAATGGTAATTGTAAAATTAAATGTAGCATTAAGACTCTGAAGCAGTAGGAGGGCCGAGGCTCCATCTCCCTTTAAATTCTAGGCATTTATCTCTGGTACTCTTTGGATGGTGGAGTGGTCTTCTTCAGGTTTCCATTTACTCCAGGTATGTCTCTGGTGTACTGAAAAAAATGCAGAATGATGATGCTAGGGTCCACCATATTGTATAACTAATGCACTGGTAGCATTGGACTGTTGTCAGGGCATGGAAAATCGTACTCGGACACAATGTACACTGAAAACATAATGTGTACCGTGTCCTTTCATGGAAGAACATTCTGCTGATATGAAAACCCTGCTAATATGGTTTTCTATGCATTGGACCGTCTGAACGATCCACGGGGTTTTAATTTTGGTACTCTGCCTTCTACTAATTGGATTAAGGCTCAAAATCTGCAATTGCAGGCCTTAAATGCTCTGTTGTTCCACTGGTACTCTTTGCCGCTCCCAAAATTTCCTCTGACTGTGAAATCTGTGCTTTCAATGCTCTGGACAGGTCTCTACGAAGTTTTTAGTTGTGTTCTTTGAATGCATATCCTGTCACGGCTCCTTCCTAGGCTTTCTTCATAAATTCAACCCTTGAAAATGGTCCTTTCCTGCGTTCTCTGTCACTGTGACAGGGACTGTGAATTATGGTGGTTTATTGCCGCCCGAAACCCTGCAAAACACGAAAACACGTTAAGAAATCATGCACAGAGGTGGTGGATGAAAACGGGATGAAGAGAATGGCCATGCAGACTCGTGCAATGGTGGAACAGTGCGGGATTACGGTGGAAAATGTAGTGGGAGGCTTGGAGAATGGTGATGGAGTGGGAAAATGCATGGGAAAATGTCGAGGAAGATGTTTTAACGTAAAAACATTGAAGTTTTACCTTGGAACGAATATATATAACGGGGGTGGGCGAATGTGCGGTGGAGACACATCGAGTGGTGACGTGGCAGGGCCGAGAGATGGCAAGATAGTCAACAGCGGGGGGAAATCAAATCTGGACTGTCCGATTTCAGGAGGAGATCGACGGCTGGGAACGCGTAAGAGGGAGATGAACATTGGGCCAGGGATACAGTGGCCATGGATTATTGCGTATGCAGCTTCGTGGAGTGATCGTCGTTGGATTGCCTGCCCTAGATCGGATCACACACTGCGATATCACTCCGTGTCTACAGAAGAAATTTAATGCGCGATGGGAGGGTGGTTTTTCAGTCGTACTTTGCCACGCATCAGATGATGTATGGAATCTCTCTGAAAATGAGAAAACCGCCCACCTCCAAAATAGCGGTGTGATGAAAACCAGGGGGTTTGTACATTGAACGGGTGCGAGGACCACAAGCGGACAGGGGAATATGGACCGTCGGATTTGAGGTTTTAAATGGATGGCTGATATTCGATCGGGCGGTGAACGGGTGAACAACGGGTGCGATGGACGGGGCGAGGGCGGCGATAGCTATCCATTATGTTTAGATCAACAGCTATAAACGCGCCCGATGAATCATATGAGATAAGCGATTTTTAGGCTAGCTCTCAGTTCTAGCGACCAGGTCATGTGGAGGAAAATGCTGAGGGGGCTAGGCCGAAAGGGGCTAGGACCCCTATTATGGAGAATATGGATTTTTGGGCCATTTTAATGCAATTTGAGGGTGGAAAAGGGAAATGATAGGGAGAAAAGGATTGTTTCAACCAAACAAAAGTATTTGAAGGGTTTAAATAGGGTTTTGGGAGGATTATAGGATTAATGAAGGAAGTTGAGAAAGGGGGGAAAAGAGGGTGGAAAGGAAACTTAGAAAAAGGGACAACATAGTGAAATGGGGCATTCTGCAGGGATACAGAAGAAGGGATTTCATCAAAGAGGCAAAGGCACAGGAGACTTCAAGGATGATGCGTCTTCAGGGGAGATGCATTCGTTGAAGGCTCAAAACAAATTTAGCCCCCTACTTTGCCTGTCAAAAATTTACAGGGGACTAACAGGGTAAAAAGGAAAATGAAAGCAATAAGTGTGAATATGGATTCCTCTTTGAAAATTGTATATTTCTCTAAGGAGGACATAGGATCATTGTTGGGTAACAGGTAACCCTGTTGAGGCTATAAATGCCTGCTCGAAGCAGAGGCTCTACCTACGACAAATGAGTATATTCAAAACTGATTTACAGAGAAGCCTTTGTTTTAATCTTTTTAAACCAAGTAATGACTGATGTAGATACAAGGACTAGCTTGAGGAAGTAAATAATCAAAGTTGAATATAGAAGAAATTAAATATTATTGATAGATAAAAGCATGATGTACTTTGTCTTTCTATAATAAAGTTTGATTTTCTGAAAAATTTTCTGTTTTGGAAGTTTAGAAAATTTAAAAGAAAAGCAGAGATAATTGGTTCTTCCAAGTGAATCGCTAATTGTTGTGGCCAGCAACAACCCCCCTTCTTATATAGTACTATCACTAATACTAAATAAGTGGGGGACCTTAGTCAAAAAATTTAAAAATCGATTAGTGCTTGTGTTTATTTTTTTTTCAATAAAAGTTATTATCATAGACTTAGGAGAATACCTGTTGAAAAATCTAAGAAACTTAAGTTTTATGATAAGATAGAATAAAAACCATTCCTTAAAGGAATATCGCATCACAAAAAGTTAATGGATACCTCCTTACAAGAGGAATTCTAAGATTGCGAGATCGCAATGCGAAACTACGCACTAAAAACATTCATCACATTGCATGCCTCAAATATCACTTACAAAACCTCAAAACCGCCGATATGTGATGGTGCATATCGCAAATCGCATTTCGCAGAAAAAAAAATTAACGGATGATTGTCATATATTGCGATACAATGATTTTGCGATATTGCAGTATTGCGATATTGTGATTCCACGAGATTGCAATCTGGGATACTGTGATCTGCGATATTGTGAAGAAAATTGCAGATCGCCTTATCGCATATATTTAGGGCTCATTGTATGAAAAATATTTTTCCATAAATCGAGGCCTGGTTATGCGCTTTAATGTTAATCAATGAATTGGTTGTCAATCGTTAATGAAATATGGTGTTGTTATGATCAAAGAAGCATTTCACGTAAGGTGGTATATTTTATATGTCTTCAGCATTTAAACCCTTTCTCGTCACCTTTTTCTTGTCATTATTCTCACTTCATTTGTAAACTGCAGGAACGAAGAACAGAGAACTATAAAAAGCAGTATTTAGAATATTATGGGAAAGAAAGACAAGGCTCCGAGTTCTGAAGAAAAAGAAATGACGCCCTTGTATACAGACACCACTTGTAACAAAGATGCTGCTATTACTACTTGCGAAGGCATGTACAGTCTACTTGAGGAAGAGAATCCCAGAGTAATGGAGGTTACAGCTACTGCAGGTTCACATGGGTTTTCTGAGGCATCTATTACAGATCTAGCTTGTTCGTTCTTGCACCGGATAGCGGCGAGGCCCAAAATTCTTCCATACACATACATGGTTAAATGGGTACTGGACAACACTGACATTACAAACAGACAGTTTAAGACTCAGGGTCAAGAAATCATTGGCTCATTCACTCCACAAGATTTGAGACTCATCTATCATTTACTAGAGCCACAGACGACTTATAACAAACAGTTCATGGAGAAGTTTGCTAAAGAAAATGAAAATCTGGCAGAATGCACCAAGCACTAGTCAAGGAGGGACGAACCACTTAAAAAGGAAAAACATGGTATGTATAGTATTGGTTCTCTCACCTCCTCATATTGCTTTGCTGCTGCTATGCTCTATAGGCTTTTTGGGAAGCCATACATTAATAAATTTTCATCTGAATGGCTTCCGTTATTGAAAGCCACTGTTAATGCTACTGTTGTGGATTGGGCTAAGATATTATATGATAACTTAGCCACAGCCATTTTGAATTATCGGTCTAAAAGAATTGTTTCTCAGAGAATTTATCCCCCTTTTTACTTATCTACATATGTGATGGATTCAATCTCTTATATTTCCAAGTTTCCTTTGATGGGTTGGAAATGGACGACTCAAGACCCCTTACCCATTCATATTGATCATAAATAATTTTTGGATTCCAAGTTCACTCCGTATTTTTACAAGATTTGTCATGGAATTATGTTGCCCCTGTACAAAATGTTATATGATAAAGACGCTCCAAGATTTTCTCCCGAAGCAGAGGTAGATATACTCCCTGTCGCGAGATGGTTTGGAGAAGAACTGTTTACATATGTCAGGGTATTTGGAAGTCTCGCTTCCCCTCATGTCTTGCCTTTGTATGTTCCTAATGAACTCATGGCACAAGAAATTTCTTATCAAACCTGCAGAGAGGGAGGTTTGACTAAAGATTTGAAGGACAAAAAGAAGGATATTTCGCCACAATTTCCTATGGCCTGTGGAGCCTTTTCATTATTTGATGTAGGCCATGCATTCAAATAAGTAAACAACATAACATGTTTACGTTTGTTCAAATTTCCAAGAAGACCGTTCGACCCTTATGATATTGCTAAAAATTTCACTACTGCAGTCAAAATAAAGGTGTTTTCTAAAGAAGATGATCCTTTTGATGACATGTTCCAAGAGAAAGGTACACTTAAAGAAGTTCTACATTCGGCCCAAATGCGATTTCCTCCAGCAGAATTTCAAGAGTTCAAGATATACAGGGAAAGGAAGTTAGCTAGTATCCCTTTGGATAAATTACGCTTGGAACCCTTAAGGGAACCAACTCCCAGTATTAGTCACAGTGGAAGTTCAGGCACGGGCAGATCTAAATCTAAGTCTGGGAGAGAAACGTCAGAACACTATAAGAGGTCTGAAAATGACCATGATAAAATTTAAGGGTCAGTAAGGGATACTGCCTAGTCAAAGGAGCTCCCACAGCAACAGGTTTTGACCTCTCCATAGCTAAATCTCCCCCCTATCATCATACAGCAACCATCAGTCAGAACTGAGCTAGATAAAGAATGGGAGACATTCAATGATTTAATCAATATTGAAGGACACAACACACAAGCACCTGTGAGTAATGTATAGGCAACAAAAGATATAATCACAGGAACAATTAGCAATGTCTCAGAAATGGAACATATTCCCATTACCCCATCCTTTGAACTTATGCTCAAGATAGAGGAAATTCCTCCCGTTGATGTATTTTATAGTCCACAACATAGGCTAGTAGTGAGAAGAAAAAGAAAGAAAAGGAAATTAGAAAATGTGCTCTCTCATGATGCAGAGCAATTAGACATCCTATGGCAAGATCCTACCACTAATCCCACTGAAAATCTCACCAAATTATCTCAGATCACAGGAGCATATGCCTCTACGGCCATTGATAAAGCGTCTGAGGTATGGAAATTACTGAATGAGAAAGAAGATCAAGTACATGTTTTGCAACAACAACTGGAACAAGCCAACGCCAACAACGAAGCACAGAAACATCTTAAAAAATTACAGCAGGACTTCCAACAAATGCAGATAGGGTACCAGAATAGTTTGGCTGAAAGAGAAAAACCATTACAGGTTATGCAAGAGATGCATAAGGATGATCCTAAGATTACATAATTCATCACAGAATCCATTTCCTTAAATGATCAACTATTGTAGCAACAGGAAATATTATGTCAAAGAATATTACAGTGGAAATCTTATTGCAAAATAAGCGATAAAATCACTAATAAAGTCATAAACTTACGACATGATTATGATTTAATTGATAAAAGAGTTGCCGAATATTTGGCTTGGCAAGAAATAGAGGAGGGAAAAGAGCAGATTCACCAATAATAAATGACAATCACAAAGAAATTCTCTTTAACAAATGGGATGCACAAATCAGGAAAGCAAAGCAAGCGGCAGAAGAAGCAGCCACAACAGCAAATGGTGTTATTGACTGCATAAATGAAAATTTGCACAAGGAAAATCTGATCTCAGAAACCACTCCAGGGTATCAACCGAAAGCACATCAACTGTAGACAGGCTAGAGATAGAAGGCTCAAGAAAAGGCAAAATCAATTAAAAGATTAACTAAGTTGAATTGGGATTCTTACTGGGCATATTTGGTAAAACCACACAGCCAGTGCATGACTCTCAAATGTATCATTAATTCTGCCGAGAAGATGGCACCAGCTCTTGTCAATTTCGTTTTCATAGGACAGTTAAAGTTGGAAATCAGCTAGCCGACTCTTCTCAAACAAATGCTGAACGCTTGCGATTTCAAAGAATAGATTCACAAATAGTTAGTTGTTAGTTTTAGTTTTAGATTCAGTGTTAGTATCAATTTTTCTTTATTTTTGCCTGAAATGAGGACGGTCATTTAAACCGTATCCTACATTTTTGTAATAAATTATTTTTAGATTTAGTTAGTAGTATTTAAACCCTTCTCATGCATTTAGAGAAGGGTCTTGAAAATTTTCAAAAACTTGTCCTTAGACCATGCAATTTTGCACCCTCCGAGGAGGTTTTGATGAATGAATGGAACAAGATTTATTGATATTTTCGTTTAATATCTAGTACTGATGTTTCACTTTTGTACTCTTAGTGGATGTTGGATTAAGAAGAGATAAGTCATTATTGCTTGAAGCTCATGAGTAGAACTAGTTATAAATGGTACTTTTATCTCTTAACTCTTTCTACCTTTGTGTTAAAGTGATATTCATGTTCAGTTGTTTATATATTGATGCTTGAATGCTTGAGTTATCATTTGGCACTTTTGTATAGTGATAGCTATTTATTTACGCTTAATATATGAGCGGCCTATTATGCGATATTTTTTTCACAATTATTTCGTCTAACTTTTCCCATGCGATATTTTTTTTCACGATTATTGGGAAACTTGTCCCATTATCCCCAGTCAGACCCACTATACCAAACGGAAAAGGAGATGCTAGCCAAGGTCCGGACCGGGTGGGTATCCCCCTTGTTGTAGACCCGATTTTCGGGGCTTCAATAGAAGGCAGAAGGCTAAGAGGTATGGCTATCCATTTCGAATTCCCTAAGGAATAAAAAAAATCATAAGGAAATCTCTATAAATGATATCACCTTGATATGCATATAGAAGTTAGAGAGTGAGTTTAGAGAATTCAGAGTATGAAGAATTGAGGCAGAGAAGATAAGAAAGAGAGGATCAGAAAGAGATGCTACAGAACAAAGCTGATATCTGAGGTAAATCAACAAATATTTTATTTTGATTGAATGAGGAAGTTGGAGCTTCCCTATCAAGTTGAAGTTTGATAGACGTCAGTAGTAGCTGACTGAGGTTGGAGCCTCCTGTAGGTTGGTGTCTGTAGAAAATCAGTGGTGAGAGGGAGTTGGATCTTGCCTTTGCATCACAACAATAATAAGATGTGGTTTTATCCCTTTATGGGTTTCCACTTATATATGCTGTCTATGTGTGTGTTGCCTATGTGTTGATATGATCTATCCAATCTTCTTAATGCTTACTGATCTCATAATAAGTTTGGTGTCACATTAATTTAATACTTGCTGCAACATATTAAGACTATTCACATATTAAAGTTGGTTATAAAATTAAGTTGTAAATAAGCTTGATGAAAAGTTTAAAAATCTTATGTATGTGTTAAAATGATCACCCCCCCCCCACCCCCTCTCAGTTTAACTAAGGATTCAACAATTGGTGTCAGAGCCAAGTTCCTTTTGTACCAGTTTAACCACTGAAAGGAGATCCTAGGTCCCCGGGATGGCTAGTCAAGAAGGAAGCTCAACCAATAAAACCCCTTTTTTCACTGGTGCTAATTATGCCTTCTAGAAAATCAGAATGAGAGCATACATAATGTCTTTAGCAATATAAGTTTGGGCTGCTGTGGAATTTGGATATGCCCCAAAGGAAACTGAATCAGAGAAAGAAGCTAAACAAGACTTTGTAGCTAATGCAAAAGCCATGAATGCAATCATAAATGGACTATGTGAAGTTGAATTTATCAAAGTAATTCACAACAAGACTGCCAAAGACATGTGGGATACGCTTGAAAATATCTATGAGGGAAACAAAAAGGTGAAGACTGGCAAACTTCAAGTATATAGAGCTCATTTTAAAAAAATTTAAATGAATGATGATGAAGATGTTGGTAGCTTCTTCTTAAGAGTTGCAGAAATTTTTAACAATATGAAAGCTCTTGGAGAAACCATACCAAAATGTGTAATTGTACAAAATATTCTAAGATCTCTTCCACCCAGTTTTAACCCCAAGGTGTCTGCCATAGAAGAAATAGTTGATTGGGAAACCTTGACCATGAACCAGTTACTTGGAAATCTAACAGCCTATGAGATGACACTCCCACAGAAGAAGCCAAGTGGGAGGGAGGAAGCTTTAAAAAAGAAGAAGAAGAAGAAGAAAAGGAAGATATATGCTCTTGCTCTGATGAAGAAGAGGCCAAGTTTGTCAAGAAACTGGATAGAGGCTCAGTTAAATATAAAGGTAAACTTCCATTGAAATGATTTAACCAGGAAGAGTTGGACACTATGATGCTAAGTGTCCTCATAAGAAAGCAAGGAATCAGGCTCAAGAATCAGAGAAAACTACATCAAAGAACTGGCAGAAAGGAAAGAAATTCAATAGAAAATATTTCTATGCTCAATAAGACAATAGTACATCTGAAGACTCAAATGAACCCTCAAGTGAAGAAGGAACCTCTGAATTTTTATTGATGGCCATAGAATAACTTGAAGGACTCCTTCTAGAAGATGAAGAAGAAGGTGAAGTTGACCCTGAGGGGGAGCTAAGAAGTGCCCTAGAGGAGATTGGCAGACTCAAACTGAAGTGCAGAAGAAAAAAAAGACATTCTCCTCAAGTATGTAAGAGAAGAGAAAAATTCAGAAGTCCTCATGCAGCTGAAGGTAGAGCTTGAAGAAGCCAAGAAGATAGACATGTTACTTAAGAAAATCAAGGATAAAGCTCAGGAACAAGAGAAGTTGGAAGGAGAAGCAGTATGTCTGAGGAAGAAATTAGAAAATTCTCAAAGGAAAGTGTTTATAGATTCTTCTCAAACAACAAGCTCTGGTAAGTTGAACGAAATTCTGGATGCTCAAAGATATCCTCTGATAAAAACTGGGATAGGCTATGAAGGAGAATCAAGTAAAGGCAAAGAAAAAGAAAACAAAAATATTATTTTTGTAAAAGCAAAGAAGGTTAATGAAGCAACTCAAATAATTCCTACAAAAGAAGAAACATGCAATGAAAGAGACATAAACCAGAAGAAAACCCCAATAACAAAGAATGAAATAAATACTCAGACAACAAAAAAAGGATCATATACCCCTGAGTATGTCAAATTTGGAAGCCATCAAAGGAGATTCTTCCCTCCTATGAAAAATGCCACCTATTATGCCTGCCACAAGCTGGGACACATTGCTGCATACTGTCATACAAGGAGGAGTAATTCAAACCAACAAAGGATGCAAACAGTGAAGAGACTGTCTCAAGTAAACAAATGGAGAAGAAAACCTCACATTAGGTATGCAAATTTTTTCTATGGTTAATGTTTTTATTGTAAGGAATTTGGCCATAAAATCATTGAGTGCAGAAAATATGGACAAAGATTGATATTCAACACCTCAAGGAGGTTTATGAATCAAGGAGATTTTACTCATACTCATAAGTCTACGAAAATTATGATCAAATGCTGTGTATGCAATCAAATTGGACATATGCCTTCCAAATTTCCTCTCAAAGGATGTGGTTCATCATCGCACAAAAGAAACCAAACAAAAGGATGCTTCCAGTGGAAAAAGAAGGTGAATAAATGTTATTTGGCTCTAACTCCTCAAGACCTGAAAAGCTAATGGTATTTGGACAGTGGCTGCTCAAAACATATGACTGGAGACAGAAGCAAGTTTATAACTTTTGATGAAAAGAAATCTGGTAATGTTACTTTTGGCAATGATTAATCAGGAAAAATCAAAGGAAAAGGCTCAGTCAGCCTAGATAATGGCAGAGGAAAGGCCCAAGATGTACTATTTGTAGATGGGCTGAAAGAAAATTTGCTGAGTGTCAGTGAAATGTGTGATAAAGGCTGTGAAGTTCTTTTTAGAGCACAAGACTGTGAAGTCAGATCAAGAACCACAGGAAAGACTCTGCTCAAAGGTGTTCGAACAGAGATTAATTTTTACATAGTGAAAGAGGAGGATGAAGCATTCCATCTTAGCAAACTTGAGGAGTCATGGTTATGGCATAGGAGATTGGGACATCTCAACTTGGACCATATCATCAGGCTGAGAAAAGATAAAGCTGTTAGAGATATGCCAACAATAAAAAGGCCTTAAAATACCATATGCAAACCTTGCCAATTGGGCAAACAGACCCGGACATCCTTTAAGACGAAAGATGAGCTATCAACAAGAAATCCACTTCAGCTTGTACACATGGACCTGTGTGGACCGTCAAGGACTAAAACACCAAGTGGAGAATCCTACTTCATGCTAATAATAGATGATTTCTCCAGAATGATATGGGTTGCATTTCTCAAATATAAATCAGAAGCACTTGACAAATTCAATATATTCAAGGCATTGGCAGAAAATCAAACATGATGCAAGCTAAAGTGCATCAGATTAGACAGAGGAGGTGAATCCACAGACTATGACTTTGCAGACCTATGTAATGAACATGGAATAAAACAACAGTTCACTATTGCAAGGACACCTCAACAAAATGGAGTGGCAGAGAGAAAAAATAGGTCTGTACAACAAATTTCCAGAGACATGATGCAAGAAAGCAACATTCCCCAAACCTTCTGGGTAGAAGCAATACACATAGCTGTGCATATCCTTAACAAAGCTCATTTAAGGCCAAGCAGTGACAAGACTCCCTATGAACTATGGCATGGTAAACCAGCTTCAATCAAGCACTTTAGAGTCTTTGGAAGCAAGTGTTACATAAAGAATAATGATGAAAATATAGGGAAGTTTGATACAAGAGTATATGAAGGGATATTTTTAGGATATGCTTCCAAGAGTAAAGGTTACAGATGCTACAACAAGACTCTTCGAAAAATTGTGGAAAGCATTGATGTAAAATTTGATGAAGAACTGCCAAACAAGACAAGAAGTACAAGTTGTAGCAATCCTCCAGAAGATTATGAAGAAGAGAACCAAGATGATGATGAAGCAAGAAAGACAAGAAAATATGCTGAACTGAGCTCGAAATCCCCCTCAAGATACACTCAAAAGAACTATCTAGAAGATCAAATCATTGGAGACAAGAGTGTAGGAGTCTAGACAAGAAGGCAGCTAACTGAACAGACATAAGAAGCATACATAGCTATGTTATCACAAATAGAGCCAAAGAAGTTTGAAGAAGCCAACAAGGACAAGTATTGGGTGAATTCTATGAATGAAGAATTGGACCAAATTGAGAAGAACAATACCTCGAAATTAGTTCCTAGACCCAGTGAGAAAAATGTCATAGGCTCAAAATGGGTATTCAAGAATAAAATGAATGAACAAGGATAGGTAATCAGGAATAAATCCAAAATTTTATGCACGGGATATTCACAAATCGAAGATCTGGATTACGATGAAACATTTTCCCCTGTAGCTACAATGGAAGATATCAAAATGTTTCTGGCCTTTGCAGGCTACCATGACTTCAAAGTATATCAAATGGATGTGAAATCTGCCTTTTTGAATGGAGATCTAGAAGAAGAAGTCTACATGGAACAACCAGAAGGATTATCATTAACAGATAAGGAAGACTATGTGTGCAGACTAAAGAAGGGTCTATATGGACTGAAACTGGCTCCTCATGCTTGGTACTCAAGGCTGGATAAGTACTTGCAAAAACAAGGCTTTAAGAGAGGAGGAATAGACAACAATATATACATAAAATCCCATGAAAATGAACTCTTGATTGTTGTAGTATATGTTGATGACATTATGTTTGGAAGAAACAAAGATGAGCTAGCAAAAGGATTTGATGAAGAGATGAAATCAGAGTTTGAGATGTCTATGATTGGAGAGCTCACTTTGTACTTAGGACTTCAAATTCAGCAAAAGAACACAGGTACATTCATCTCATAGGAAAAATACTTAAAAGAGATGTTGAAAAAGTTCAAAATGGAAGACTGCAAACCCGTGCAACCCCCATGATCATTGGATGCAAGCTATGTGCTGATGATGGATCTACTGATATAGATCAAAGACTTTACAGATCCATGATAGGAAGTCTTTTGTATCTAACAACATCAATACCAGACATCATGTTGGCAGTAGGACTTGTGGCTAGATATCAAGCAGCACCAAAGAAAAATCACCTTCTAGCAGTCAAAATAATACTTATACATCTACAAGGAACTGTACAATATGGGCTATGGTATCCAAAAGGCAAGAGTTTCACTTTGAAAGCATATACAGATGCAGATTGGGCTAGCTATGTGGATGACATGAAAAGCACAAGTGGAGGTGCGTTCTACTTGGGAAAAATTCTGGTGGCATGGCTAAGCAAGAAACAAACATCTATCTCTCTATCTACAGCAGAAGTAGAAAACATAGCAGTAGCAGCATGTTGCACACAAGTCATGTGGATGAAATAAACCCTCCAAGACATGAAGGTAAGCATTGATGAACCTATCTCTATCAAATGTGATAATACAAGTGCTATAAGTATTTCAAAAAATCCCGTACTCATTCAAAAACTAAACACATCCCAATCAAGTACCATTTCCTAAGAGAAAAAGTAGCACAGAAGGTAGTGAAGTTGGAGTATGTGCCAACAAAAGAACAAACAACAGATATATTTACAAAACCTCTTGCTAGAGAGCCATTCGAATATCTGAGAAACAAACTAGGGGTATTGTCTTCAGATACTACTCTCTGACAGAAAAAGAAAGCTTCATTCCAGGGGGAGAACAGAAAAGAAGACATCATTTAGGGGCAGGTCAGTCAATAAAGAGAGTTATAAAAGGGCCAGAGAAACTAAACAGATCAGGAAACTGGTCCTCAAGATCAGAGCAACATGGACGAGATTTAAAAGCACAATGGGAAATGAGAAACCCTTTTCCATTGATGTCAAAGGGGGAGGAAAAGAAAGAAACGTAATAAAGGGTCCTAAAAGACAAGCAGAGGAAGTGTATTTCCATCAATGCCAAAGGGGGAGACTGTTAGAATTGTTTTCATTGATGGCGAAGGACAGCAGCAAAGGCAGAGGAGAAGACAGTTTGGTGAGTGAGGGTTTGTTTACATTTGATAGGGAAATAGACTATACATACAGAGAATACAGTGATAGGAGTTTACATTTGACAGAGCAACAGACTATACATACTGAGAATACAGAGACAGGGCAGTAGAATAGACAGAGAGTGCAAAGATCTAGAGGGGGTTCGAATGGAGAAGAGCTCACAGAGAAAGAGTTGGACTATGCAGAAGAGAAATAATCACAAACAGTTAGGGGAATATCCAGGGCCACAGCGCAAAGTTGAAAAGCCATTAATGCTCATCCTATGGTAGCTTTCATATATAGACAGAGTGAGATTTTGCAGAATCTAGATTCTAATCTTGAATGAGCAGTGTCAATTCTGATAGAACTATTGTTTTTAATATGTGAAGGCAGTGAGAGCCGAACGAAATGTTTATATTAAAATGTTGAAGGGTTAAGACAGAACCTTGAGGGTAAGAGGTGGAACCAAGAGTTAAGCAATAAAAACCTAATGTGGTTGGGTGTTAAACCTTATGGTAGTGTTTTATTAAAATAACAATGAAACATGGGTTTATATGTTAAGGTGGAGTTCATATATTGAAGTGCTAAAGAAATAAGAAATGAAACCTTTGAATGGAGTATATATAAATTTATGAAGGCGCAAAGAATTTTATGAAGTGGAACCATGAATATAAACGGAACCCTGAACATGAACAGTAAAACTGGCACTCAAAAACCAGTGGGTTCACGTGATAGTTGAAGTGGTAAGAAGAATTGTCAAAAAGAACGTGATATATGTCATTTATGGCCATGTGTCCTAAGGCGGTTTTACAAAAAAAAAATATCGCGTTCGTTTGAGCAGTTAAAGCTCGGCTCAATAAAAAACACGATATGGCATGACGGTCGTCGGATCATCCTGGATGTCGCGATAAGTTCCCCACCATCGGATGAGAAGGGTGCTTTATGTTGTTGGGCCCCAGTTGAACTTTGACATAATGATGGGTTTTAATCATTGTTAATTCGTTGAATGAATGGTTGGATGGAAAACGAGAGTTAATTTAAATATTGGCCCAGACCTTAAAATATATCAGTGGTTGATAATTTAACCTTAGCCTGAGTGTTATTGGCGTAGGTATTATGGTTAATTATTTGCTTAAGTTTTAATGTAAGTCTACGGCACGGTAATGCTTGTGACTATTGAAGTGGGGAACATATATATATATATATATAGCGACAAAAATATATTGTTTGATATGAGGTGAGGAACTTTAGTTATTGATTCTTTACACAAAGTCAAAGGTTGTTAAGGGTTTCTTAATGGGTGTTCTGAGGAATATATATATACATGTTGATCTATATATTATGATGAAACCATGTGCATGTAAGAGTTTGTATATGCGAACCATATGATATACTTTGGGGCCCGAGGACATTATATAAGCATTCACTCGGGATTTATATACAAAAACAAAAGGGTTCATTATAATGTTGAAGGCGTCATATATGTTGACATATGTGAAAAGCAAGAATTTATTGTGGGTTTGTTATATGTAATGTAGACCAACATATATTATGAAGAATTGGGATATATCAAAGGTAAAGCGGCAAAGTATATATATATGTGCAACGCTCCATATACGAAGTACCATAAGGTGGGACCCTCACTAATTGCATCAGAGAAACTTATGGCAGTGGAACTTGTTAACAAAAGTTCCGATTGCGATTGAGTTCCGAACCCGATTCATTATACACAGAAGTCTCATATTTTTTTGAATTCCACCTTACATCGCATCGGAGTGATTCATCGCATCGGCACAGTGAAGTGAACAGTGAACCATCACATCAGAGCGATTCATCGCATCGGCACAGTGAAGTGAACAGAGAACCATCGCATCGGAGCGATTCATCACATCAGCACAGCGAAGTGAATAGTGAACCATCGTATCGGAGCGATTCATCGCATCGGCATAGTGAAGTGGACAGTGAACCATCACAAAGGAGATTAATTGCGTCGGCAAATAGAAAAAGGTCCAATATTGTGGGCCCGAATACCCTGAGTTTCATTCCAAAGTCTTGAATGTAGATCCAAACCTTTGTGAAGGTGTAATGTATGTCGAGGATTATATATTATATGATAAAGTGATGCCTGTATGCAATGAGTGTGGACCATATGTGTGAATGTAAGCTGCGATACATTAGATTGAAGCCCGAATGTTAGTTCAAATGAGGGTGAATTTTCCACATGATTGAATTGTGGGCCCAGATGTGAAATTCTATCATATGGTGAGTGATTAAAGTGTTAACCAACGCAAAGACTGATATCTGATTAATATCTGTTACCGGACCATAGAGTCATAATTTGGCTTTATATAAAGTCACATATGCATGAAGCCAACAGTAAGAGATGTTGAGTTTTAAATGAATGAGAAAAGACTTATAGTTGATATATTATAGTTTCCGGAACATAAGAATGAAAGGGGTTATAATATTGAGCTGCGATAAATTGAAAGAGAAGAATCTCAAGAAAAGTACTTTAGCTAATAAAAGAAGTTTCTGTGATAAAGGAATGAAAATGTGGGCTCGACAGGTATACATACACAGTGAACAGGAATATGCACAGGAATGAATTTGACAGGTGTGCAAGCACAGAAAGTTGGAGAATATGCAGAAGACAGTGAATAGAGTATGCAGAATAGTTTCTTAACAGCAGTAGAAAAGAAAAAGCCAGCAAAGCTAAAGGCTAGAAAATGGGCTGAGTGAAATTGTTTTTTATGTAACTGAAAATGTGAATGTAAATGTTGTAATTGATTTTTATTGTTTGTGATGCATTGGAAAGTCTCCAGAAGAAAACAAAAATCCCACTGTAATATTAAAATTAGTACATACAGTTATATTTTTCTTAGTGAGATGGAAAAGAAATGAGAAGGCAGAAGGCTAAGAGGTATGGCTATCCATTTCGAATTCCCTAAGGAATAAAAACAGTCATAAGGAAATCTCTATAAATGATATCACCTTGATATGCATAGAGAAGTTAGAGAGTGAGGTTAGAGAATGCAGAGTATGAAGAATTGAGGTAGAGAAGATAAGAAAGAGAGGAGCAGAAAGAGATGCTGCAGAACAGAGCTGATATCTGAGGTAAATCAGAAAATATTTTCTTTTGATTGAATTAGGAAGTTGGAGCTTCCCTATCAAGTTGAAGCTTGATAGACGTCAGTAGTAGCTAACTGAGGTTGGAGCCTCCTGTAGGTTGGTGCCTGTAGAAAATCAGTGGTGAGAGGGAGTTGGAGCTTTCTTTTGCATCACAACAATAATAAGATGTGGTTTTCTCCCTTTATGGGTTTCCACTTATATCTGATGTCTCTGTGTGTGTTGCCTATGTGTTGATATGATCTATCCAATCTGATTAATGTTTCCTGCTCTCATCATAAGTTCGGTGTCACATTAATTTAATACTTTCTACAACATATTAAGACTGTTCACATATTAAAGTTGGTTATAAAATTAAGTTGTAAATAAGCTTGATGAAAAGTTTAAAAAGCTTATATGTATGTGTTAAACTGATTCACCCCCCCCCCCTCTCAGTTTAACTAAGGATTCAACAAGTTTGTTTCATCCACATTACTTGTGTGCAACACGATGTTGCTGCTATGTATTCCACTTCTGCTGTAGATAGAGATAGAGGTTTTCTTCTTTCTTAACCATGCCAATAGACTTTCTCCCAAATAAAATGCACCTTCACTTGTTCTTTTCCTGTCATCCACACAACTGGCCCAATCTTGAACTGTATATGTTGTCAATGTGAAGTTTTTGCCTTTTGGATACCATAACCCATAATGTGCAGTTCCTTGTAGATATCTAAATATCCTTTTGATTTCTTGCAAGTAATTTTGTTTTGGTGTAGCTTGATATCTTCCCACAAGTAATACTGCCAACATAATGTCTGGTTTAGAGGTAGTTAGGTATAGAGGAATGCTTATCATACATCTCTAAATTCTTTGATCTACATCTCCGGATCCATCATCAACACATATCTTGCATCCAGTGATCATGGGAGTTGACACGGGGTTGCAGTCTTCCATTTGGAACATTTTCAACATCTCTCTTAAGTATTTTTCTTATGAAATGAATATTCCTGTGTTATTTTGTAGAATTTGATGTCCTAAGTAGAAGGTAAGTTCTCCAATCATAAACATCTCAAACTATGACATCATCTCTTCTACAAATCCTTTAGTTACCTCATCTTTGTTGCTACCAAACATGATGTCATATATATATAATACTACAATTAAGAGTTCATGTTCATGAGCCTTAATGTACAGATTGATGTCTACTCCTCCTTTCTTGAAACCTTGCTTTAGTAAGTATTTGTCCAGCCTAGAAAACCATGCACATGGAGCTTGCTTAAGACCATATAAGGATTTATTTAATCTTCACACATAGTCATGTTTATTTATTAAGGAAAATAATTTAGGTTGTTCCACGTATACTTCCTGCTCTAGATATCCATTCAAGAAGGAAGAATTTACATCCATTTGATCTACCTTGAAATCATGATAACATGCAAAAGCCGAAAACATTCTGATTGCTTCCATTATTGCTACAGGAGAAAATGTTTCATCATAATCCAGTCCTTCGATTTGAGAGTATCCCTTGCATAAAAATTATTGATTTATTTCTGATTACCTGACCTTGTTCATTCATCTTATTCTTGAATATCCATTTTGTGCCAATGACATTTTTCCCATTGGGTCTTCGCATTAACTCCCAGGTCTTGTTCATCTCAATTTTGTCTAGTTCTTCATTCATAGCATTTACCCATTTTTTGTCCTTGTTGGCTTCATCGAAATTCTTTGGTTCTATATGTGACAGCGTGGCTAGGTACACTTCCTCAGTCTGTTCATCTAGTTGTCTTCTATTCTAAACTCCTACACTCTTGTCTCCAATGATTTGATCTTCTAGATGGTTCTTCTGAGTGTGTCTTGAGGGACCTTCGAGTTTAATTCAGTATCTTCTATTGTCTTAATTTGTTATTCATTTTCTTGATTCTCATCTTCATGATCATCTAGAGGATTGGCGCAACTTGTGCTTCCAGTCCTGTTTGGTAGATCTTTGTCAAATATCAAATCAATGCTTTCCACAATTTTATGCAGTATTTTTTTGTAGCACCTATATCCCTTACTCTTGGATGCATATCCCAATAATATTCCTTCATAAGCTCTTGCATAATACTTCCTCAATTTTTCATCATTATTATTTATGAAACATTTGTAGCCAAAGACTCTAAAGTTTTTGATTGATGATGGTTTCCCATGCCATAATTTATATGGAGTCTTGTCACAATTTGGTCTAAGATGACCTTTGTTAAGAATATGAAGAACTGCGTGTACTACTTTTTCCCAATAGGTTTGGGGAATGTTACTTTCTTGCATCATTTCTCTAGCATTCTGTTGTACTAACCTATTTTGCCTCTCTGCCACTCCATTCTGCTGAGGTGTACGTGCAATTGTAAATTGTTGATTTTTTCCACATTCATTGCACATATTTGAAAAATCATAGTCTGTGAATTCAACTCCTCTTTATCATCTGATGCATTTTAGCTTACATCCAATTTGATTTTCTGCCAGTGCCTTGAAGATCTTGAATTTCTCAAATTTTTTGGATTTATATTTGAGAAATGTCACCCACTTCAATCTGGAAAAACCATCTATTATCAGCATGAAATATGATTCTCCACCTGGTGCATTAGTTCTTGAAGGTCCACACAGGCCCATGTGTGCAAGATGAAGTGGCTTACTTGTAGATAGCTGGTCTTTAGCTTTGAATACTTTGTGATTTTTCTTGCCCAATTCGCAGGACTTAAAAATGGTATTTGGAGGCTTCTTTATTGAAGGAAAATCTCTCACCACTTTCTTCTTGCTTAATTTGATGATGTGGTCAAATTTTAGATGTCCCATATTCTATGCCATAACCATGATTCATCAAGTTTGCTGACGTGGTATGCTTCATTCTCTTCTTATAATATATATACGTTGCTCTATGTTCGAACACCTTTGATCAAGGTCTTTCCTGTGGTGATAGGCCTTACCTCACAATCTTGGGCTCTGAAAGTGACCTCACAGACTTTATCACACATTTGACTGACACTTAGTAGATTAGATTTTAGACCATCCACAAATAGTACATCTTGAGCCTCTCATCTTCCATTGTTCAGTCTTACTGAGACTTTTCCCTTGATTTTCGCTTCTTTATCATTGTTAAATGTTACATTTCCAGATTTCTTTTCATCAAAGGTTATAAACTTGCTCCGATCTCCCATCATATGTTTTGAGCACCCACTATCCACATACCATTGGCTTTTCTGATCTTGAGCTAGTAGAACCATATCACACTTATTTATCTTCTTTTTCCGCTGCATTTAGTTGTTAGATTGGTAACTTTCCTGAGGAGATGGACCACAATCTTTAAGAGGAAATTTGTGAGACTTGTGCCCAATTTTATGGCAGAAAAAACATTTGACTGTATTTCTGAAACGATTGTGTATACGAGAGACTTCACCATTGTTCATAATTCCCCTTGAGTTTCCCTACAAAAGTCTCTATATATACGTTCTGCACTACATGGATTTCTGACTGAACCCTTTAGAGTAAAAACAATACCCATGGAAGTAGTATCAGTCTCTGGTAGAGAGAGTTGATTGAGGTAATATTTTCATTCGTTGCATCTTTATCTAGTTGGAATGGATTTTATTTATCTTAAAGTATGTCATAATGTGTCCAGGTTTGTGTAAGGAAAAGAAAGTGATACTTATCACAGGAGGAAGGAACCTCCTTTGAAATCTTCTGAATTTGTTCAATTCAACCTTAATAGCGCATGAGTTTGTTGCAGTTTCCTATCTCTTTGTTTCTTTCTTTGTCACTCGAGGTTGCTTCTTGTTTTTTATTGTTTCGTTATATATCATGGTCTTGATGGGTTCTAATTCTGTGGATCCCGCTTTTTTTTCATTATCCTTTATATATTTTACAGATATTATATTCTTGTTATCTTCTACCTTGGATTTGTTGGTTTCTCCTTCATATCCTATCCCGAACTTTATATGAGGAGATCTTTGAGCATTACGAATTTTGTCCAAATGAGCAGAGCTTTTCATTTGAGAAATATTCATAGTTAATTCAATTTGGACCTTTTCTAATTTCATCCATAGGCTTGCCAATTCCTCTTCCAGCTTTTCTTGCTCCTGATTTTTCTCCTTTATTTCTCTTTTCAGAATATCCTCTATTTTCTTTCATTCTTCTAGTTCAATCTTCAATTTAATAAGGTCGTCCGAATCTGGTTCCTCCTTTACATATTTTAGGAGAATGTCTTTACGTTTTCTACACTTGAGTCTAAGTATGTCTATTTCCTCCATGGCACTCCTTAGCTCCCCCTCAAGATCTACCTCACCTTTGTCTTCAAATTCGAGGATATCTTCCTCAAGCTCTTCCTTGGGCATCAAGATTCATTATGAAGTTCCTTCTTCATTGGGGGATTCATCTGAGCTTTCAGATGCAATTTTTTCTCGTTGAACATAGAATGATCTTCGATTAAATCTGTTCCCTTTCGACCTTTTGTTGAAATTGGTTTTCTCTTTCCCTCTTGACTGATTCTCCATTTTCTTATGAGGACATTTAGATGCATAGTGCCTCACTCTTCCATAGTTAAATCACTTAAATGGAAGCTTACCTTTATACTTACCTGTGCCTTTCTCCAATCTTCTGAAAATTTTGGCCTCTTCTTCATCAAAGTAGGAGAATATACCTTCCTTCTCTTCTCTACACTTATTAGCCTTAAAGGTTGCATTCCTTACTTTTGAATTCACTTTTGGAAGTCTCATCTCATAGGCCATCAAGTTTCCAAGCAATTGGTTCATGACCAATGTTTCCCATTTTGTTGTTTCTTCTATCGCAGAAACCTTAGGGTTAAACCTGGATGGCAAAGAACTCAATATCCTTTGTACAATTACACAGTCCTTGATGGGTTCTCCTAGAGATTTCATGTTATTCACAATTTGCGCAACCTTTAAGAACATACTAGATATATCTTCATATTCATTCATTTTTACATTTTCAAATTAACTCCATAGGTTTGTAGCTTGGCCATATTCATCTTTTTATCTCCCTCATGGATATTTTCTAAATATACCATATTTCTTTGGCTGATTTACGATGCATAACTTTGATAAATTATGACTCACACAGACCACTCAATAGTGCATTCATTTATTTTTCATTAGCTATGAAATGTTTTTTGGCTTCTTTCTCTGTGTCATAATCCTTGGGAGCATATCCTAATTCCACCACAGCCCAAACTTCTATTCCTAGAGACATTATGTACGTCCTCGTTATTATTTTCCAAAAGGCATAGTTTGTTCCAATAAACAAAGGGGCTTTATTTGTTGAGCGTCCTTCTAGGCTAGAAATCTTGAGGGCCTAAGATCTCCTTCCAGTTGTTAAACTGATATAGAAGGAACTATCTCTGATACCAATTGTTGAGCCCTTAGTTAAACTAAGAGGTGGGGTGAATCAGTTTAATGCATTCGTGGTATTTTAAAAATTTATTTTACACTTATTTACACCTTCATTTCATGATCAACTTAATGTATAATGGAACAAAAATATTCTTAATAAGTGAGTAGCAGGTATTAAGCACATTAAATACGAAATATCAACACATAATCATCATGCACATAGACAACATATATAAGTGGAAACCCATAAGGGATAAAACCACATATTATTATTGTTGTGATGCAAAGGCAAGCTCTAACTCCCTTTCGCCACTGATTTTCTATAGGCTCCAACCTATAGGAGGCTACTACCTCAATTATGCAAGCTAGAACTCGCAAGGAAGCTCCAAATCCCATATATTTAATGCATGCTACAACCCACAAGAGGCTCCTACCTCAGCTAGCTACAACTGGATATCTATCAAGCTACAAGTTGAAACAGAAGCACCAAATCCCATGTATTTTCTATAGGCTACAACCCACAGGATGCTCCTACCTCAACCAGCTACAACTGGACATCTATCAAGCTACAACTTGATATGGAAGCACCAACTTCCTCACTCTACAATAAAATCATATACCAATTTACCTGGATATCAGCTCTATTTTTTTCCTTCTTCATTGCTATCCTTCCAGCCCTAATATCTGCTTTAAATCATATCTGCATCTTCACAACTTATCCATCTACTCCTTCTTCTTCTTCCACTCTCTAACCTCTCTATGCATATTGCAATAACATGATTCATAGAGATCACTTCATAGTTGTTTGAATTCCATATGGGAATATGAAATGAACAGGTGTGACTCTTTGCCTTCCACCTTCTCATTTCCTCGCTCAGCACATTCCGGATGTTACAACACTATGTACTCATTTCAGTATTACATTGGAGTTTTTCTTTGCTTAAGGAGACTTGCCTTTGCATCAAAAAAAATATAAAATAAATAATACGTTTTCATTTACAATCAATTATTTACTCATCCCTTTCAGCTTCTTAGCTTTGCTGAGAATTTTTCATCTTCTAATTGCTATCCTTTTATCTTTTCTGTTTCTGCAGTTATATTCCAGCTTTGTTGCATAACTACCCCTTTTAGCTGAAATCTTCTTCCACGTTCAACCTTTTTCATTTGATTACTATTGCAACACTATTCAGCATGAGTTCTAGGTCCTTTTTTATGTGTTCATGTCATTATTTTGTGACTTCCATGATATGGCCCACATAAAACTCTTTATAATGCAGTGGAGTCCAATTCCGACGTTTTTTCCACATACATACATTTAGTGATCAAAATAGCACGTATATAACATAGCATAACATAACACACATAACAGACGCACATATACATAGAACATGAGTACTTGGGTCCCATAGAACCTTGAACCAATCACATTTCATCGCAAATACTTGCCTGCAGGTTTCCCACTCTACCATTAGTGATAGTCCATAAAACCATGCGATCTGTGATCTACACAGTGATGACACGTGGATTCCCTTCATCGCATCACATATTTTGATTCTTACTGCATCACAACCAAAATCATATTCTTTGCAATGTCTTGAAGTTAAAGCCTATTTCTTGTGAGATGCGATATTGTGTAAGGTCGGCACGTGTCCCTCCATTTCACATCGCAAAACCTTAACTTAACTTGTTGTCCCCTTCCTACTCTCCCTTAAGAATTGTAATGTGCAGTATGTAGGCGAGGTATAATTCATCATGCCACGTCACCCTTCCGTGTCACTGCCACGTAACTACCATGTCATCTTTGCGTCACTACCATGTCATCGTTTACATCACTGCCATGTCATCTTTACATCATTTCCATGTCATCTTTATGTCATCGCCACATCATCTTTACGTAATTGCCACGTCATCTTTACATCATCGCCCACACTTTGTAGTTCACAAATTATAACCATTTAACTTAGTGGTTACCTCTATTTCATGAGATTTGCAATATTACGTCATGCCACCACGTGTCCCTTCTCATCTTTGCATTAAAAATTCTTTAAATTACCATGTGACGCCTTGATGCTAAACTCTTAATGTTGTGGTTTGTGACATCGCTCCTGAAGTGATACAATATCTGTCATCCATCTCTCACCTTTACTTTTGTGATGTAATCCTGATCGTCTGTTCACCTCCCTTGGAATGCTTCAAAGAATTCTCTGCCTTAGTTGATTTTTTGTTTTCTTACAACTTCGGCTCTCGCTGCTCTCGCCTCTTCCTAATTCTACTATGTGTAAGATATCTGGGCTATGTGTAATATCTCTAGCTCTCACCTTCTCTTGTGCATTCAATAATTTCGCTGTCTCTCTGCTTCATTAGCTGCCTCTGCTACATTCGTTGTCTCTACTTTTTTGCTGCCTTTCATGACTTGACCCTCTTTGATGCATTTGTTGCCTTTCTATTCCTTGGCTGCCTTTCACGACTGTACTCACTTTGCTTCCTTTGTTTCCTTTCACTGCCTTAACTTCCTTTCACAACTTGACCCACTTTGCTACCTTTGCTGCCTTTTGCTGCCTGAATTACCTTTCACAACTTCACCAGCTTTGCTGCCTTTGTTGCCTTTGGGTTATACGTCTATTGCTACTCCTTTGCCTCTCCGCTGCACATTGCTGCACATTGCCTGATCTACTCCTTTGCCTTATAACCATTTCTTCTCTTCTCCTTTGCCATCAATGATATTTCTGGTGTTACTCCTTTCTATTTATTTTCCATTAATGACAATATTTCCAACAACATCGACCCATGTATCAAGACCCATTACTACTTCCCTTCTTTGCCTCATCATTTCTACAAATTTATCCATGGTTGGCCCAAAAATTTTATAAACATCTACAATTGTGCTTAGAGAGTGCATAACTACTTCTAATCTTTCTTGACTCTCTGCAGGGAGCTTCAAACTCCCAAAATATTTCCTTAATTTTGAATAAAGGCTTTCATGATTTTGTAATGTTCATTGTTGGATGTTTGTTTCCCAAGGTAAATAATCGAGAATTTTAGATGGATAAGTTGTCGTTGGTGTACAACCTTCTTCTTGAATTATGTGATTTTTCCTGAATTATTTTTTAGCAACATTTGCACCCTTTGCATCAATATACAAAATTATGTATAAATAAAACAAACATGTGTAAAAATGTACAATTTGTTTTTCTAACATAATATATATATATATATATATATATATATATATATATATATATATATTTATATAAATATATATATATATATATAAATTAACAAAATAATGATCATGATAATAAGATTGATGTTGATGGCCACCTCAAGATGGATGAGCACAATCATGCCCACCCAAATATGGTTGAAAACCACCATGACCATCCATTTATTGGCCACCAGGGGAATGTGTACCACCACCACTGTCACGTGACGAGAGAAAAGCTTCATAAAAAAAATAGAAATTCAAATCAATTCAAATATATATGCATGTATATACGTACATACATATGATTCTGCCTATTTACCATTTAAAAGTATATATATATATATATATATATATATATATATATATATATATATATATATATATATATACCATACCACGACTGCGTGAACCATGGCCCTCCATTGATTCAGTAGATACTCTTTTCCTCCGAATTACAAAAAAAATGAAATTGATTAAAAATCAATTTAACTCACTAAAATTATAAAAAATAAACTCCATATGTATACACATGTATGTGCATAATATTATATTCAAATCTAACTTAAAAACATTCACATTTAATATAAATACCACGATCATGATGGACATCCCCCGATTTGTGATCCCCCTCTCTCATAGATGCATGAGACTCTATTGATGTTCGCCTCGAAGAATCATATGGAAAATGATCATCCATGATATGTGTGGATATATAAAAATACACAGATACATTGTGTTTAAACATTTACCTCATGCGTTTAAAGTTATTTTTAAAATTACTATTTAAAAATATTTCAAAAGAATTCAAAAAATTGATGTAATTTACACACATGTTGGAGCACAACTTGAACACAAATGTAAAACACAAAAATTGAAGCACAAATTGATGTGTAAAAATCATTTGACTGTTTATTTTTTTATTTTTTTTGAAGTCACACATTTTGAAAATTAAATACAAAATTTTCTAAAACATGAAGTTCACCAAGTTCTGCTTACATAGTGGGGGCACACTTGGTATTTAATTGAAAAAAACACATGGTCATTAAAAAAAACACATTTATAACTAAAAAGAACACACATATCAAATATATCTTACAATGTCCATCAATAAATTTTGATTGAGAGAAAATTCTTAGCACTAATTCATATTTGACACAAAAATATTGAATTGGCATTGCCCCATACAACAGGTCACTAGACATCCTATTAACATTTGCACAATGTCTTATAATAAATGATTGAAACTATCTGTAATATTCCAAAATTAGCATGCAACTAATTGGAATATTGAATTTTGTTTTTATCACCTAGCAGATGAATAAATGGGTAAGGAGGCCCATGCAAAATAAAAATATGAAAAAAATCCCTCATAATGTGAAAAGCGATCATCATAGGAGCTAGATTTCACACCCTCATGTGTGAAAAGGGGCAGTTGCATGTGGACAAGGTCAAGTTTGACCAAGTCAACAGTGATGGGATATGAGGTGGAGATCATCTTGTGAGATAATGCAGAGGTAGTGGGAGGAAGATTCCCTGGTGGAGAAAACCCTAATTAGTGGGACCCAAGGTGATAGGGCTTCCATTTGTATAAAAGGAGGGCAAGGCAGCCATATGAATACATGATATGGATTATTGATTTTGTGGTCTGGTTAGACTATTGTGCATTCTCTTGCTGTTTAGCAGAGTGGTTGTGTTGCTTAGCACAAGGCATTCTTGTTTAGGAATTCCTTATCCTTTCAAGAGAGGCCTCCTAAGGGATCTTGTACTTCATTTCTTCACATTTAGGCTTAAGGCCAAGCCACCTCCTTCAGCCACAACATCACTTCTGGATGTTATTTTTCAGAGGAGGAAGCCTTCTTTCCTTTCGAGGATCAATGAGGAATAATTTGAGCTGATTTCACTATATTTGGGATCAGGCCAACCATTTTCCATCATCTATAGTGTAGTCCCTCTCCTTGATTGCGTTATTTTCAGTGAGCATTTACAGTGAGGGTTGCAGTGATTGTTTGGAGGGTGAAATCTTCAGTGTTAGGATCAACCTTTCACTTGGAAGATCCATTGGAGGAGGTTTTCTCAGCTTGTGCATCATCTACATCCATCTCCATCCAGTTCTTGAGTTGCAGCTGCTACTCAGTCTTCAGACTGCAACATCGACATTTTTTCCATTTTTCATATTTCAGCCAATCCTTCTAGGATTGACTTGAAATTGTGTTTGGGAGCTTAGATATTCACTCCCAACATTGTATGAGCTGTGTATTTGTAGATGTATGTTATTTTACATTCCCATGTAGCAGTGTACCATCTATGACTGCGCTGTACATGTTCATGAGCATTCTGCAATATAGCAGCATTTCAATTTTGGCATATGTATTGATGGGAGGCTTGTTTGCCCTGATTCTTTGAGTTGTATTGCTATTATTTGCTGCTGATTTACATAATAAAATGGCTCCATGGTTTACATACATTTTGGTATGATATTATTCACTGATATTTCTAGTTTTGTGTTCATGTATTGCTCCATCCCCATTTTGGGATATTATAGTGGGATCAGAGCATAATCTTGGCTTAGCCTGTGGATCTCAGACAATATGCTATCAAGAAGACAAGAAGAAGAAAAGATGAACATAAAAAAGGCTCCATTCTTTGGAGGAAGAAAGGAGGAGAAACTTCCAAAGTTTCTGTCTCGAAATTTACAAAGCATTCATGAAGATCTCAAGAATATGAGAAGGGAGATGTGTATAGAATCTCCAAGAGGGTTTGAATCTAAATCAAACTCTAGATTTTCATATGATTAGTGTGGGCATGCAGCCACAAACTATGATGCACAACATAGTCACATTCCTAGATTTTCCATGAGAAGGATGGAAGAAGAAGGAATGACTAGGGGAAACTCTTAGTGATTTTCTGCAAGGGTATGAATCTCAAACTTAGAATTTTAGAGATCATATCACTTTTCTAGATCAAGGTGAAGAGAAGCAAGAAACATAATAAGAGTAGATTTCTCCTATCTAATTTTGATGGGTCACCTGCATGTTCAGCCAGAGCTTGGTTGGAAGAACTAGACATCTTTTTGCAGCAGCACCAAATTTCTGAAGATGAAGCCATGAAAGTTGTAGCGTTGCATTTTGGAGGTAAGGCCTATGCATGGTGGATATTTGAGTCTTTTTCTTTGAAAAATGAAAATAATTCTTCTTATGCAAGGTTCAATAAGACATTAGTGGAAATATTTTATGGAAAACTTTATGAAACACATGTGGTGGAGCTAAACAAATCTAAACAAACAAAAACCTTCCATGTGTTGGAGGAAACTATAAACTTAGATCCACTTCAGAAAAAATGGAAGAGGCTGACGTCTTGCATCATACGTTGTTAGAGGCAAGATCTGTATCTCATATTCTTGAAAAATGGGGTATGGAGATCCCTTTTTCCAAAGAGGATCCAATCATTGGAAGGTTGCCCATACATATTGATGAGGATGAGGGTAACAATGTTGTCATGTCTAGAGTTTATCTACCACCTCATGCACAGGAAGAGGGAGCTCTTGCTCCAACTAGAGGGATTCTTGTATCATTGCAAGGAATTCCCTAGGATATCACATGTGGAAATCAAGGCATAACTCATGATCTACATGTGCCATTGGTGAAAGGGTGTGCAACTATGGAGATAAAAGGAGGAGATAGGGAGGATGATCAAAATCATGTGATGAGGAGCACACACCCCTATCTATTTTAGGAGGTTGATGCACCTAAGAGGGAGACTAAATTTCACAATGAGAGCAGGGACAACTCTGTCCATTCACATATGCAGTCTACTCTTGATCTTGATGCCTCATTGTATGGAGGCATTTCACCGGGGAGACTAGCAGATCAGGAGAGGAGGATGGATGCTGCACATTTTGAGGCACCACTCATTGATTTTAGAAGAGTGGAGACCATGGGAGAGCTTGGTATAGCCTTCAAATTCTTGGTTAGACTCAAGGAGGAGAGAGGAATTCTCTCAACATCATCTTTACCCACTCTCATTTCAGATTCTGTGTTGTGGCAGGAGGAGCATGGGAGGGATAACAACCTTCAAAATTGCATCTTTGGCATGGGAGATGTAAAAGAAGAGGAAAAAAATATGACAGATGTTCTTCATGATAGTTCATTAGCGCTGTCACTATGGAGGATAGATCCATATTGGAATTCCCAACTATTGGTGGAGTATTGCAAGGATCTTTTTTCTTGTATGATGTTGGATGACCAGTTGCATGAGGAGGGATACTCAGTCAGAGATGAGGTCATCTACTATCATGGTAGAATATTCTTTCCTAGAGCCTCCAAGATCAAGGGGAAGTTACTACAAATAGCTCATGAAGATTTCCTTTTTAGCCACACTTATTCTATGACAGCATACCACACCATCATGGAGGGGTACTTTTGGGAAGACTTTGAGGAGGATATATATCAACATATGAGGCGATGCATGGATCATATGGAAATGGAGGAGATACATAAGTCTTTGGAAGAGTTAGCACAACCACCTCTTTTCTCTTTGGGGTTGAGAGGAGACTCATCTATGAGCCACTCCATTTTCATGGGCAAAACATATGGTAAGGGTAATGTTTGTTTGCATAATGATTTGTATAATGTATATGTGCAACCCTTAACCATATTTGTGCAGGATATTGCTCAAGGAGGGAGCATTCTTCCTTCTACATGTCATGGTCTACTTGAGGCCATGAGAAGTTTTGATGGCCACTCCCTAGGAGGACTTGGGGAGGAGATATCTTATGGAGAGCATGCTTACTATGCACCATACATCATACACTTTCTCCAAACTTGTGAGGATATTGGGGCAGCAAGAAAGTGGTTAAGAAGCCACACATTATGTCATTCTCCATTGTAGTTGAGAGTCAAACTGCATTGGTTGCATTTTAGGGACCATTGTCCTTCTCCCTTTCTACATATGGCAGCAAGTATAACTCTCATTATGGTTCCCTATGCTTCTGTTGTTCTCATTTGGGAGCATGTTTGGGGGAGAGACACATTGGTTGGATGTGTCCTTTGGGAAAGAGGATTCCCACTCTTTTGCATTACATGTTCTAATTGGAGCATGGGAGGTGATATGGCCACCACAACAAAACACTTTTCTCTTTATGAGGTGGGCCATGAGATTTCTGTGAGCACTTGGGCTATGATTCTCCTAAATCATTGGGAGAAGCTTTTCTATGAGTTGTCATGTCATGTTGTGCAATAATAGTTAGGAAAACTACGATGTGACCACTTGGGAAATTGTTGGTACCCTTCATATCTACATGAAACCTTCAGTATTCCACTCACTTGGATGTAATATGAAGATGATTTCCTATTCATCATATATGGGATGGGTTGGCCCAGCTTGATTCACAACGTTGATGGGAATATTTTTGGAGATACAATTTTCTTCTTACCACTTGGAGGCAATACTTTTGCAGCCCAAGAGCAACAAATACTCAACACTTATCATAAGTGGAGAGGAGGACAACGTGGAGTAGGCTATTTTTTCTACCATGTTCAGTTACTCAACCCACCTACAATGCGGGAGCTCAAGGTGGAAGAAGATTTTTAGGAGTTGCCATGTTGGGAGGTAACTCACTTTGTATGGATGATTTCTTGGGGGTGGAGGATCCACATGGGAATGATGATTCCCAATTAATTTCAGATCCCATGCCTCAAGGGGACCTCTGGACAACACCTTATTGCCTTCGTGAGTACTCTAATTATTCATGATGGTAGCTATTTAGCTAACTTACATTCTTGGGAGGGGCAATATGGAGATTTATTGATGAGACAACATCTCATTCTTTGGAGGATCATATCATATGTGGATGCTACAATAGGAGGAGGGGAGACTTCTCAGTTCTATCCTTGTATTTTCTTGAGGACAAGAACCACTTGGGAGGGGAGGACTTTAATATTCCAAAATTAGCATGCAACTAATTGGAATATTGAATTTTGTTTTTATCACCTAGAAGATGAATAAATGGGTAAGGATGCCCATGCATAGTAAAAATGTGAATAAAATCCCTCATAATGTGAAAAGGGATCATCATAGGAGTTGGATTTCACACCCTCATGTGTGAAAATGGGCATTTTCATGTGGACAAGGTCAAGTTTGACCAAGTCAACAATGCTGGGATAGGAGGTGGAGATCATCTTGTGAGACAATGCATAGATAGTGGGAGGAAACCCTAATGAGTGGGACCCAAGGTTAGAGGGATTTTATTTGTATAAAAGGAGGGCAAGGCATCCATATGAAGACATGATATGGATTATTGATTTTGTGGTCTGGTTAGACTATTGTGCATTGTCTTGCTGTTTAGCAAAGTTGTTGTGCTATTTAGAACAAGGCATTCTTGTTTAGGAATTCCTTCTCCTTTCAAGGGAGGTCTCTTGAGGGATATTGTAATTCATTTCTCCACATTTAGGCTTAAATCGAAGCCACCTCCTTCAGCTACAACTTTATTTTTGTTGAAGTATAATGTTGTGTTGCAGGGTGTTGCAGTGGAGGTTCCACAACACCACTTCCGAAGCTTGTTTTTCAAAGGAGGAAGCCTTATTTCATTTGGAGGATCAGTGAGGAATAATTTGAGCTGATTTCACTATATTTGGCATCAGGCCAACCATTTTCCATCATCTACAGTGCAGTCCCTCTCCTTGACTACATTATTTTCAGTGAGCATTTGCAGTGAGGGTTGCATTGATTGTTTGGAGTGTGAAATATTCAGTGTTAGGATTGGCCTTTCACTTGGAAGATCCATTGGAGGAGGTTTGCTCAGATTGTGCATCATCTAAAGCCATATCCATCCATTTCTTGAGTTGCAGCTGCTATTCAGTCTTGAGACTGCAACTCTGAAATTTTTTCCATTTTGCATATTTCAGCCAATCCTTCTAGGATTTTCTTGAAATTGTGTTTGGGAGCTTAGATCTTCACTCCCAACATTGTATGAGCCATATATTTGAAAATTTATGTTATTTTACATTCCCATGTAGCAATGTACCATCTATGACTGCATTGTACATGTTCGTGAACATTCTGCAATATAGCATCATTTCATTTTTGGCATATGTACTGATGGGAGTCTTTTTTGCCCTGATTCTTTGAGTTGTATTTCTATTATTTTCTGTTCATTTATAGAATAAAATGGCTCCATGGTTTACATACATTTTGGTATGATATTATTCACTGCTATTTCTAGTTTTGTGTTGATGTATTGCTGCATCCCATTTTGGGATATTACACTATCTAACAATATTGTTTCCTTTTCCATGGAGTTGTTTTAGCCTCTCCTTAACTTGGTACATGCCTTTCATCTAGTTGCACACAAGTTCATAATTGGTGAAAACTAAAATTCCATTGGATCCATACTCCCTAGTTTTTCCCAAGCCTTCTATCAATGCAATATAATATGCTTCACTATTTGTGGTTCTTCTAGGTATATTCATTTTCCTTTAAAGGACTTTTTTCGTCACAATATTGCATAGAAAATATGTAATCACTGCTTGCCCTGAATTGGGATAACAAGAAAAATCTATGCATAATGTCCATCTTAAAACCATGTTTAGTGGGTTTTCTGATCCTATATATATATATATATATATATATATATATATATATATATTAAATTCATTTATTGCAAATGCATTAGTTTATGGGAGAAATGACATACATGGTTTCCAAAAACACTAGGACTGTCTCTGCATTTAGCTAAATTTTTTATAATAGTTTATCACCAATGAAAATGATTAACAACACATCCTAGCCTAACTACATCCTATCTAGATCAATATTTAATGCATACATCAAGGCATATAGTCATGGTAGTTCAAGATGTGTTATTATTAATTAAATGGCGAGCTATGTTCCACTTCTAGCATATACCATGCATAAAACAATTAATGTGTTGACTATGCCTTCATGGTAGTAGGAAGCATAGTTCAAGATGTGTTTTTATGGTTTGTGAGGTGCTAGTGGACCCCTATTAGGTGTATGTCATGTAATCTAAATGTTATATTGGAGTTGTATCATGTGAAATCAAAAAGTAATTTTGGATTGGATTATTGAGAATAAACATAGATTTGAAATGAATATGTAGAGTGCTTGTGTGGTAAACCCATTACCATATTATCATGTTTTATATCCAAAAAAAGAGTGACATGAAAACCAATAAGGTGAGGGATATCTTGAAGTAAAGAATTTCCACATATCTGCAATAAGTGAAACCCCACAGTATTTTTGAATATTGTGCTTGCAATGCCGAGGAAGCTAATCAGTTTTGGATTAGATTATTGAGGATTTAAACATATTTCAAATGAATATGTAGAATGCTTCTATGGTAAACCCATCTTCGTATGTAAAGTTCTTGTGTGGTTTAAACTCATCTTCGGTTTAGACCATATTCTCATAATTTCTATCCAGACAAAATATTAACATGAAAACCAATAAGATGAGGGATATCTTGAAGAAAATATAGAAAAAATGTTGAATTTGTTGAATGGTAGCTGACACGTACTCATCCCAAGTGATTAGAATATTGTAGGTGTCCAAGAGGTTAAATTATAGAAATTAAAATACGAAACAACAAAGAACTCGAGTTCCCAAGGTTTAAAAAAGGCTTGAGAGGTTTATTATTAAAAAAAAAATAACAAAAAAAGATATTCCTTAAATTTTTTTTTTAAAGGAAACAAAGAACCACCAACTATCTCAAACATTGTTTTTTTTTATAACCAAGACAAAATAAAAAATATAAGTTCTACACAAAAAAATGCAAACATAATGGAAAACTGAAACATATCTTGTTATCAACTTTGTGGATTTTGATTTTAAGATGGAAGAACTTAAGTAGAGTTCTAGTCTCAACAGAGGAATTTGTTTGAGTTTGCTCCTATTAATTAAGAGATTGTTGAGGCCTAGTTGGTTGAGGGACTTAAGTTCTAGTCTCAACAGAGGAATGTTTTTGAGTATTTTCCTATTAATTAGGAGATTTTTGAGGCCTAGTTGGTTGATATTCTCTCTCTAACTAATTAGCCTCCTAAATTGGAACGTGGTTTAAATATTCCCTTGACCAATTGATTTTGTCAAAAAAAAATTATTATATTGAAACATAGTTTGATGTAATAATATCTGGAACTTTATTAATGTAGAATATCACCACACTTTTGTGTATCCATGATATTATTCAATAAATTAAATGAATTAGTACCTAATTTAAATACATTTATTTTCAGAGTAGTAAATATGAACTAAGCTTTACTACACGAGCTAAGCTTCACTATGTTTGTTGTACAGGTAAAGCTAATCCCATTACAACACTATCATAGCAAAGTATCCCAATTTCTTGACCAAAGGGAGGGAAAGGAAGCAATGGTAATTATTAGAGTCTACACTAGCCTTAATTATACAGACACAATGGAAAAAAATATAATACGAGATATACATATAATGTTATATCTCTAACTAACATGATATTTTGTATCACGGTAATGGTTATGATTCTAATAACAAGAGTGAAATACTGGTGGTTACATAATTTGTATCATTGGGTTTCAACTCTTATCATTCTAGCTAATTGTTACCTATATCCTATATTGTTTCCATAATCAGTGAGATTGAACATAAGGATAGCTCTATTCGAGTCAAACATGAGGTTAAGTAGGATACAAAGATGTGATGACTATCTATACAATATATAAATTTTGTTCACTAGTGGGATGTGATTAACTGTATGGAATGAATATGGAATAAAGTGGAATCTACATACATACTAGTAATACAAATTCCATTGATTTGATCCATACCACATATGACTATGTAATCTGGATTTGGTTTAATCTTCGGCATGTTGTTGGTTATAGTATGATTCCCATATAAGTTAACATAGCACAATGTTCAAAAGGTTAGAATAGATTAGAGCATAAGGAGTCTAACCAGTACAAAATATCATACAAGCTTATTTAGGTGATATACATGGTAATTATACTCTTATTATGATGAGGTGTCTGTATCTTCATAATTATGATACTAGTTTTACACTATGATAACTAGGGTCTTAATTGTCACTATAGCTAGGTATGGTATTTAAATATGCTTAGAGATAGTGAATTTTTGTACACATTCCTTGTTACTAACCTTATCTTAACATAATAAAAGTCTAAGAGAAAAGTTACCATATTGAACGAGTTATCGTAGTAAGCTTTAGCATATCACGTAAACTGAATACGCATGGATACTAATACTATGGTTATGTATCCCACTAATCAAAGAACTCAATCACACCATGTAAGCATATTCATATCTAAGAAAATATACTATTACTCTTCTTGATAACACATAGGTTAATTATGGAAACATAGTTACTCTATCCATTTTCTTATACTAGTAACAAATTGACCCGTATATTAGTGATAGCTTATGTGAAACAATGGACTCTATATTAAAAATCTATTGAGATGGGTAATGTAGTATCTGCTAAGAGAATTTGTATCAATATAAGTACAACCGTAATGATTAATACAAGTGTAATTGATTATGGTAGCAAGATCATAGTATCAAGCTTACAAACCATAGTACTAAACATGTCCAAGCTATAATGGAGCTTACAAAGGTTTAAGCTTATCCAGGTTTACTTCATAAACTAAGTGATATAAAATGGTTAAAACATAGTAGTAAACACTCTTAATCGGATCAATGGATTTCATTCATTATGGACAAGTGTTATCCCATGTTGTATAAGATCTTAGTGAAACGTATTTATTCAATAGATGTGAACTAGCACTTACTAAGTTGTAGTTACTTACATGGAGTTATATCGCAGGTAATATTGGATTTATATATGACTAAGTGCCATATAAGTAGATCTTGTATAATAAATCATATAGGTATAACTAGTTCTATTATATGAATACCATTGGAACCAAGCATGTATTATACTAATATACGATGAGTTGAGCTTGTACTCCTTGTTAGCTTTCTTATTACAGATAATACTAATACTAATCATATATTTGTTATAACTCTACTTATTGTACCAATATAGTGATATGAGTGTAATAGAAGCCATTACTATAAGGTATGTTACTTTTATACGTTTGATCATAAGGTGGTAGTGTGTAGAAATTTGAATAACTGATATGTTATCCACCGATATTCTCCTGATAACACACCATTTTAAATTCATGCACAATACAGAACCTCTTGTACCATTGATCATTAATTGGAGAAATAAAAACAATCGCATGCGCACATTAAAACCATAAACAATCACACATATGAACAAAGTATTTTATGGGAAAGCTTAAAGCTGAAAACCCCCAACTATCTATATATTATATGTCATAGATATCATGTAACAATCATCATACAAATCTCCTCACAAGTTCTCAGTACAATCTCCAATTGCTACACACTAATCAAGCTAGATCTAGCAAAACACATGCTCCAATCTCTGCCAGCTGATAGCCTGCCTCTACTACGCAATCAATGCTGAAGAATGGCTCATAAATAACTTCGAACCACCTGGATTGTACTGCGCAATCCTCATTGGCATCTCCAATCACTAGTTGTTTCAAATCATGCAACAGTATAGTCACAACTAATAGTCACACTGCTCTTTCACCTATCTCTTCACTGGTCTCCACTGAAACTGTCCATGCACTGAAGTTAACTGATGTATTCCTTAGTTGATTAATGATTTTATAATTAGTGAATTAATTAATAATTAATTCACACCACTCTCACTAATGTATCAATCAGTTAGACTAGATACAACTAGCTCAACTATGCTTAGCTTAGTTAAACTGAACACAACTCCATTAACTTCTTCAATAAACTCCACCAAACTCTCTCACATGAGTCCTAACTGAAGTATCCATGCAATAGCTCCACTTAACCCTTAGGAATAGTGTAATTCCCTTTGTCAGCTCCTGTGCCACATCTGTGCACTTAACTGAAATGCTCCAAGAGAATAAGATAATGTTTATAGTCCAAATATTATTAAGAGCTAATAATATTCGACATATCTATTTTTAGACTGGAAATTAAAAATAGATTCCGCCCAATATGTCTAAAAATAGAAGTCCATCTATTTTTCCAACTTGACCAACCATCCACAAATAGCATCCCGCAACTCATAGAATATGATCCATATGTCTAAAAATAGACATAGTCTAAAAATAGACTTTGCGCCAAAAATAGCCTGTGGGCCCACTTAGTGAAGGTGACTTCTTTCCACTAATCTCATCATCTTGTTTCAATATCAACACTCCCTCTCAACAAGATAAGTATTATTTGGCACCCCTATCATACCTCTATGGTATTCGAATTTTCTCCTGCTGAGTGCCTTCGTCAAGATATCAGCATCTTGATCCTCCGTGGGAATGTATGAAAGTGACATGATCTTCCGCTGCACACAATATTTTATATGATGATACCGGATGTCAATGTGTTTAGATCTATCATGAAATACTGGATTAACTAAGAGTTTAATGCAACTCTGCCTATCACAATAAATCACAGTAGGATCTAAGTATGAACCGAACAGCCTGACCAGGATCTTCTTCATCCATATAGCCTCGCATGAAACCAAACTCACTTCCATATACTCAGCCTCTGATGAACTGAGTGCCATGGATCTCTGCTTCCCGCTGTACCAAGAAATTGATGTTGACCCGATACTGAAAATCCCTCCAGATGTGCTCTTTTTGTCCGTTGGGCTCCCTACCCAATCTGCATTCGTGAAGCCACATAGCTTCACCTCATTCGACTGTTTGTACCATAATCCATATCCCGATGTGCCACCGAGATATCTCAATACACGCTTGCTTGCCTTCCAAAATAGCTTGGTAGGCTTAACCATATCTTGTGAAAGCTGGTTAACAACATAGCATATGTCGAGTCGTGTATTGACCAGATACATAAGTGAGCCCACGAACTGTCTATAAACAGTGGCATCAACTACCTCTACCGAAGTAGCATCCTCCTTCCTCCATCCACCAGGAAGAGGAGTATCAACAGGCTTGCAGCCATGCATGTTGAACTTCTCCAGTATCTCCCGGGCATACTTACCTTGAGAAACAAAAATTCCATCACTGCGCTGCCAAATTTCCAATCCCAAGAAATAATGAAGGAGGCCCAAGTCCTTCATCTCAAACTCCTTTGCAAGATCAACCTTGCATGAGTGTATCAACAGTTCATCACCCGTCAAAATCAAATCATCTACATAAATTACAATGATCAGAAACTTACCCTCCACCACAATTCGGTATAGGTTCGGATCCGCCTCACTCTTGGAGAATCCAAGTCCGATGAAATAATTGTCTATCCGTGTGTACCGAGCACGAGGTGCTTGTTTCAACCCATACATCTCTCTTTTGAGCCTGTACACATGCGACTCACTGCTGGAGATCTCGAAACCTTCGGGCTGCTCTATGTACACCTCCTCCTCAATCACCCCATTGAGGAACACAGTATTCACATCCATATAATGAATGTGCCACCCCATCTGAACTGAGAGAGCAAGAATCATCTGTATGGAAGAATACCTTGTGACAGGTGCAAAGGTTTCCTCATAATAGATCCCCTCAATCTGTGAGAAGCCTCGAGCAACAAATCTTGCCTTGTACTTCTCCACACTCCCGTCAGCTGCTTGCTTCACTTTGTAGATCCATCTCGAACCCACCACCGATTTCCCTTCTAGCCTCAGGACAATCTCCCATGAACTGTTTCTAACAATCGAATCATACTCTTCCACCATGGCATCTACCCATGCGGGATCCTCCACATCTTCCTCGAAAGAGGATGGCTCTGTCACGATACACTTGCTCATAAGAGCCATGTATCCAGTATACCGGTCAGGTGACTGTCTCTGTCTGCGTTGTGATGTAGGTGCTCCTACAACTTTCTTCGCATCTTGAGCCAGTCGCTCAGCTTCCATAGTGCGCTTTCGCCCTCTGATGGTTGGTGCTGCATGAGTGGTCTCTTCCACTCCATGAACCTCCTCTTGTGGCTGATCCACATCCAGAGACTCATCCTTAGGAACTAATAGCTCCTCATCTACATGCAAGTGTGGCTCCCTCTCAAGCGATCACTTCATGGCTTTCTCCTCATGAAATTTGATATCCCATCCCACAACAGTCTTGGGACTATCTGGAAAATACACACGATAGTTGTCGGGTGTATCAGTGTACCCCAAAAATATCCCAACCTCTACAGTCAGCTCCAGCTTCTTCCTGGCATCCTTCGTCACATGAATGTAAACATGTGAACCAAAAATCCTCAAATGGGAAATATCAGGCTTCTTACCACAAAACGCCTCCTCGGGTGTACTCATGCCATGTATCCTGTGAGGACAACGATTTTTCACATAAACCGCAGTGTTGCATGCCTCAGCCCACAAGTGTATGGGAAGGCCCTGATCATGCAACATCACCCATGCAGCACCCACAATCATTATGTTCTTTCGCTCTGCAACCCCATTCTGCTGTGGGTTATGAGGTGCTATGAGCTCTCTTTAAATTCCTTTTGCGCTGCAAAAGTCCTTGAACTTTCCAGAGATGAATTCACCACCACTGTCGCTCCTAAGAGCCTTCACCTGCTTCCCCGATTCTTTCTCAACCAATGCCTTGAACTCACAGAACTTTGAGTATGTATCGCTCTTCTTCTACATGAATAAGATCCAGCACTTACGAGAAAAATCATCAACAAATATCACATAGTACCTATTCTTTGTTGTCGAAGCTACTGAGAAAGGTCCACACACGTCTGTGTGAATTCTCTCAAGGATCTTTGTGGTGCAACTATCCCTCTCGTGAAAGGTGGCTTTTACAAATTTTCCCAAAGTACATCCCTTACACTGATCTGACTATGCAAGTGTACCTTTGGGAAGCCCAGTAGAAATCTGCTGCAGTATCTTCAAAGCTCCATGGTGAAGGTGGCCCAATCTCCGGTGCCACAGTTCACCATCATCCTGGCTCACCACTCCTTCTGCCTTGCCTGCCATTTCTACGCAGCCATCTACCTACAATTGATAAAGGTTCTTAACTTGAACCCCTATCCTCTGGGTCTCACTAGTTGCCTTACTGCGTAGGAAAGCCTTTCCCTCGCTAAAGACAACATCATATCCCTTGTCTTCTAACATGGCCACAGAGATAAGATTATTCTTCAATCCTGGAACATGCATCACTTCCTTCAATACGAAGGGCTTACCAAACTCTCTCTGAAAGGAAATGGTAGCGATATCGGTCACACTGTATCTACCATCATTTCCCATCTCGATGTGCACTCCAAGATCTTTCTCATCCAGATCAGTAAACAAATATTTGTCTCTGGTCATATGAAAATACGCACCACTATCAAGAAACCACACTGAACCCATCACACTTGAGACCAAGCATGTGATCAGCAAAAAATCCATCTCAAACTCCGAGGCTAAGGCCTTTCCAGCTGTAGATCTAGAAGCCTGCTTATTTTTCTTCTTCTGTGGACAATTAGTGGCGTAATGTCCATGTTAGTGATAGTGAAAGAACTTCACCTTGGACATGTCTAGCTTCTTGCCTTTTGTACCAGATTGAGAAGCATTCTTCTTGCTCTTCCCCTTCCTTGCTTTGGCAGCCAAAGCGCAATTTTCTTCATCTGATTTCTTTGATGAAGATCCGTCCCTGGTACTTTGCCTTATCTCCTCTTGCACAAGATCCGACCAAAGTCGCTCCCATCCTGGAAATTTCTCCTGACCATTGACAGAGTCCTTATAGGAATGCCAACTCTTCGAAAGCCCAAGGAGAGCCAAGCTCACCAAGTCCTCATCATCAAGAATAACCCCCACACTTCCCATCTCATCCCTACATTGGATGAACTTCATGAGGTACTTGGGCATACTGTCGCCTTTCTCCATTTTTATGTTCCTGAGTTTATCCTTGAGTGCCAACTTCCTCTGGTTGCTCTTGCTTTGAAATAAATCTATCAAATATTTCCACATCAAGAATGGAGAAGCTTTACCATGAAGGCTAGACAATATGTGATCCTTCACACCTTCCAACAGAATCCTTCGACACTTTGTTGTCTTCTTTTGCCATGCGTCAAGTACGCCAGCATCACTAGAAGTAGGTTTTGGAATTTCTGCATCTATGAACTCCTTCAACCCATTGTCATCCAGCACCGCCTCCATCATGTCCTTCCATGAAATATAATTCGATCTGCCCTCAAGGGAATACTCCAATCGCAATCTGTTGAAAGACATCTCAACTTCGACACCAAGAAAACACTACTGCAAATTCTAATTCCACCAGCTCAAAACTCAACCGCTTCAATGTTTTGCAATTGCTCCAATGATCAATATTGCTCTGATACCATGTAGAAATTTGAATAACTGATATGTTATCCACTGATATTCTCCTGATCACACACTATTTTAACTTCACGCACAATACAGAATCTCTTCTACCATTGATCATTAATTGCGGAAATAAAAACAATTGCATGCGCACATTAAAACCATAAACAATCACACATATGAACACATTATTTTATGGGAAAGCTTAAAGCTGAAAAACCCCAACTATTTGTATATTATATGTCATATATATCATGTAACAATCATCATAAAAAGCTCCTCACAAGCTCTCAGTACAATTTCTAATTGCTACACACTATTCAAGGTAGATCTAGCAAAACACATGCTCCAATCTCTGCCACCTGATAGCCTGCCTCTACTGCGCAATCAATGCTGAAGAATGGATCATAAATAAATTCGAACCACCTGGCTTGTACTATGCAATCCTCATTGGCATCTCCAACCACTGGTTGTTGCAAATCATGCAACAATATAGTCACAACTGATAGTCACACTGCTCTTTCACCTATCTCTTCAATGGTCTCCACTGAAACTGTCCATGCACTGAAGTTAACTGATGTATTCTTTAGATGATTAATGAGTTTATAATTAGTGAGTTAATTAATAATTAATTCACACCACTCTCAATAGTGTATCAATCAGTTAGACTAGATACAACTAGCTCAACTATGTTTAGCTTAGTTAAACTGAACACAACTCCATTAACTTCCTCAATAAACTCCACCAAACTCTCTCACATGAGTTCTAAATGAAGTATCCATGAAATAGCTCCACTTAACCCTTAGGAATAGCACAATTCCTTCTGTCAGCTCCTGTGCCACATATGTGCACTTAACTAAAGTGCTCCAAAAGAATAAGATAATGTTTATAGTCCAAATATTATTAAGAGCTAATAATATTCGACATATCTATTTTTAGAATGGCAATCTAAAAATAGATTCCGCCCAATATGTCTAAAAATAGAAGTCCATCTCTTTTTCCAACTTGACTAACCATCCACAAATAGCATCCTGCAACTCATAGAATATGATCCATATGTCTAAAAATAGACATAGTCTAAAAATAGACTTTGCGCCAAAAGTAGCCCGCGGGCCCACTTAGTGAAGGCAACTTCTTTCCACTAAGCTCATCATCTTGTTGCAATCTCAACATAGTGTTCCATATTATCCATAATGATTACATGTATAGTATTGACCCCATGTGTTATGTAACTATGGACACAATATTGAAACTATGGTATCCATATTAGAATCATTAGAATAAGTACATGTGTAAGTACGATAAAATGATTGAAATAGGCTAGTAATATCCTAGCTTCTAATAGCTATTACATGTATGTTAGAAAAAGATGTGTATTACATGTAGAACTTCATCTTACATATTAGAACTAATACTATACATATGATCCATATGACTATGCTTAGTTATGGTTCCTGTATTTGGTATATTGATATAAGAGTGATTATGATATACCCATGATAAACACTGTTACCGATGAAATAGGTAACCTCGTTGTTACCTACTTTTTGAAGTATCAAGAAAAACACTTGATTTTGAAAAAGTGGCGATGCAGAATCAAGAAAAAAAAAATTGAGCATGTTTTTGGCACTTTAAGTTTTTTTCATTTTTTTTAATTTTAATTTTTTTTATGTGATGTTTTTTATGTCGATTTTGAATAGTGGTGGTGTATCATGACCAACATTTTTTTATAGGATTGATTTTGACACTATAGATTTTCTAATGTCTTCTTCTTCCGTGAGATGTTTTAATTTAAGTGCATTTATGTACTTGTGTTTTATATATATATATATTTTTAAAATAAAAACTTGTAATGATATCTTCACTTTTTCACATAGATAAAAGATGGAAAAAGGGTCAATATTCTAAAGTTTATATTTTCTACATGTTTATGTATTGTTAAATAATTTTTCAATTCAAATCAAATAATTGTCGCTAAAAAACCAATATTTTGAACCATATGACAAAAAAAATACAAATTTTCAATATAAATACAATGCAAAAAATACACTTTTACAAACTTTTTGTTGGAAAAAAAATGTTAAATAAACTAATTTTTTGGGAGAATCTTAACAAAAAAACTTAAGAAAATAACATTTTTATTGAATTTTATGTCAAAAAATAATAGCAATCACATGTTTTTTGCAAAAAATAAGGGTTGTTCTCATAAAATATCAAAGTCTAAACATTACAAGTAAAATTGATTAATAGTTCTAAAAAATAAGTTTTGTTTGCAAGCATAACTTAAACATCATCAACAATATCAACTAATACATCTTCAACATCATCTAGAACAACATTGATGGCTTCTTCCACAACATTTTCTTCTTCATTTTGATCATTGTCATCTTCTAATGGATCTTTCATGTCAACAAATCTTCCAAAGTGTCCCTTTCCAATCATTTCATATAATGGTGGTTGAGGTTCCTTTGATTTTTTTGCCTCACGTGATTCATTAAAATCTCCTTTCCTCAAACCAACTTCTTGCTTCGCATCTAGAAGGAATTTAAGAGCATTAATTCTTTGTTGAATAAATTTGCATTGAACTCGGTCTTTCTCAATGAAAATGCAATTTCTTCCTTTTAGTAGGAAACATGCTAGTGTTGTACCTAATCATCAAGCATAAAAGAAATAAGTAAGAAAATTAGTATGGAGACATAAAAAGTAAAAAAAACAATATTTTAATTTAAATTTTTATAATAAAACTTACTTGAACCTGAGAATAAATCCAAAATCCATTCTCCTTCATTTGAACATAGATATATAAGAGATTTAATCAATGCTTGTGGTTTTTGATAAATGTTAACTATATCTCCTTTTGCATCTTTATCCTCATATGTTATTTTTCTTACAACTACATCATAAACCAATACTTGAATATGACTCTTCCCATCTACTTGATTCATAATAACATGCTTATAGCTATCGTCTTTTGTCCAACATTCAACATGTATGAACTCACAATCATTTATAATAGGCTAATCTTCAGAAGAAGCAATATTTGACTTTTTCCTATAACATAACATAGTAAAAGTTCAATTAAATTTTACATGAATAAAAAAATTTAGGTGTAATCAAACATACAATTTCAAAGTCTTACCATGTAAGTTGCATCCTTGAGTTTTCTTTACCCTTGAAGCTTGTTAATAACATTGGAAACTGTGTGTCTGAATGAAATGTCACAAATTGCCAAAGTGGTGATGTTGTCACTTCTTGAAAACCCATAACCACTTTACTAAAAGCTTGATAAGTATATGGTTCTCATCATATTCAATGTCTGGGAAATTGAAACCATGAGGAATATATGAAATAACTAGGCCATATTCCCTTTTAGGTATTAGTGATGCAATGTCTTCACAGTCACCTTGTATTATTTGATATTTGACGCTGTCGAGCCCATTGAATGCAATATAAAACTCTTTTAGTGTTGATGTAGAACTTGCTTCTGGGTAGTTGCGTACAACATCATCCCAACTGTCTTCATTCAACATTTTAACCATGTGTTCTTGTATTTTCATAAAAAATTTCTGACTGAATAAATCAAGTTAAAAGTGTTAATATACTGACATGTATAAAAAATTCTACCAACATCATTATGTTTTATTTAAAATAAAATTATAATGAAAGAAAAATAAGAAATAATTCAAGAAACTTACTTTTGAAATTCTGCACACATTTCTTCCACTGATAATTCACCCGACTTCACACGGGCCAATACTGATTTGACTAATTTATCATCCTTCACACCTTGCATTGTTCTCAAAGGTGTGATAGTCATATTCTATGGAAGCTGCTTCATTTCAAGACTTGCCTTACTGTTGGTACATATTATGGGTTTACTCTTTCTAACCTTCTGATTTTTTATGGAAATATTCTCCCATTGATCAAAAATCTCATCAATCAAATCCCATACCTCCCCAGTTCTAAATGCCAACTCAAAAATTTTATCTGTGTCTCTGAATAAATTTGTATTCAATTTTCCATCTTTTTCTTTTTTTTTCATCAATTTGATAACCTGTTTCCATTAAAAATTCCTTTCGAAATGTTACACTAACTTGTGTCTTATCCCCACCACATTTTTCTATGAATTCATTATGAATAAATCTGACTCTTTGGATGAAAGTCATTTTCATTATGCACTCATTATCTGCATTATGATCCCATGCCAATAAATTTGATTCTATTTCTGTTAAGCCAGCGTAAGTGATGCATTTCACAGTTTGAAAAAGATAGTTATTGGGATATTCTGCAATCAATTGTCTCTTAGCCTCTATCGAATGGTTCCCTCCAATTACATAATATTTATAATCAAAATATTTTGTCTTGTCAAATGCTTGTTTGTTGGGAACCTGACGTGGATTGACAAAAACCACATAATCCAACGCATGCACATATGGATTGAACCTGAAAAATGTTTTCAGATTATGTACATGTAGGTGACGGGCCTTTCTAATTTGATATTGAGATTGTCCTTCATTTGGGCTATAAAATTTTTTAACATTAAGCTCAAATGTTTGGCCACCAAGAATTAATTTATTCTTCCTCAACTCTTTTCGAATAGCATTTTGTTTTGTTTTAATAATGCAATCCTCTAACTCAACACCTGGTGTAATGATTTCTTTGCTTCCGTGAGAGCTTTCATTTTTTTATTCACTGCTGCTCATGACCTTTACAGGTTCACCAATATTTCATTTCCTAGTCTTATTGGATAACATATCAGTTTTTTTATAAACAAGCTCTCCTTCATGAGGTAAAAGAGAGACATCTTTGGCGATTTTTATTTTTGGTGTCTGACCTGTTTTCTCCTTCTGCACAACAGTTCTATTCTCCTCCTCACTAATTCTATCATAATTTTCTGTTCATGTTTGACACCTTCAAAAGAAACATGTTTAAGTTTACTAGATTGACCCACCTTAGTGACTCTTGGTTGATCCCCTCTTTGTACTATTGCAGTGTCATGAGATATTGATATTTGCTTCAATCTCCTTTCCTCTGCTTTGTCTTTGTGGAAAGTGTTGATCACATCCATAACATTTGGCACCAACATATAAATACCTTCAAACATGTTTGAAAGACTCGAAACAAAATCCTATGAAACAAAATAAAACATGTCAATGATCAATAATTTATAAAAAATTGAATCATCCTTACAATAATGCATAGAGGAGATAAAAATAAGCATACTTACAATGTTATTTACAATGTTGCTTGATACTTCTTCAGAAAATTTTGAATATATTTCATCTGTGTCATACTTGACGATTGATAGACGATATCTAACCTTCTCACGTTTCTGAGCCTTCCTTGCAAGAACATAAATAGTGTTTGTATTCGGGACCATACATATGTCTCGTACTCTACCCATCACATCATATGGCTCATTTAAGTCAATCATACCACAAATCAGATAGATGTGTATATCGGCCTCCATTTCACTGTCTTCAAGATACCATGAGAAATCGGTTTTATCTATTTCCTCGGCGTTCTTCCAATCAGAAATAAGCTTTAATGAACCTGGTGCCCCACTTGCTTGACTTTTATTAGTGTGTGCAACAATATCCTTATTGCGTCCAACAGTGTCCATAGTGCGTCCAGCTGCAACTTTAGATTTGGGAGTTGTATCCATAGTGTGTCGAGCTGCAGCTGTAGATTTGGGAGCTGCTGCCCTAGGTGTAGAAACATTCACAAAAATATTTTTTGATGCCATTTTCCTGATATATATATTAGTTAATGGAAAAATATTGCGGATAAAATAAATTTAATAAACAAAACTTATTTCTAAAACTAAATAGTTTGAAATTAAAGCAGTAAAATTAACTATAAAAATTTTCATTTAAAAACAAAATATTATAAATCATATGTATATATATCTATATAATATGTTTTGAATACATTTTATAAAAAATTTAAAAATGTGTTTAAATTGTATAAAACAATTTTAAAAAAATAAACTATTATTTTCAAACTTCAGTTTTTGTTTAATATTTAAAAAAAAACAAAAAAATTACTAACTATTTATAACAAATGTTAAAATTAAATTTTATTTTTTTTAAGGCAATGATTTTATTAAAAAAACTTATAATCTTTTAATATATTTTAAAATTTAATTTTACATTACATAGCAATTGAATAAAAATAAACAAAATAAAATAAAATAAAAATTTATTTTACTTTACATAGCAATTAAATAAAAAATTATAAACTTAAAATTATAAAAAATTAATATAAAAGTTTATAAATTTATATAATCTTTTAATATATTTGAAAATTACAAATTTCTATTTCACATTACATAGTAATTAAATAAAAATAAACAAAATAAAATAAAAACAATTAAACAAAATAAAAGAAATAATTAAATTTTTTATAATGTTGTTTAATACTTAAATTAAAAAAAAAAATTAAAAAAGAAATTTAAATATTTAAATGTTAAAAACAAATGTTATAATATTATATTTTTTAAATTTTTTTTTTAATTTTATTGTTATATAGTTTTTTGTTTTTTTGTTTTATTTTTTAATTTATTGTATTGTTATATTAAAATAAATGTTTTTATTTATTTATTTATTATATTGTATTGTTTTTTTCTTTATTTATATAATGTTTAAAAACAAAACATAATTGTTATTTAATAATTATTTATTTATTTATATATTTGTTATATTTTGATATTTTTAACAATTATTATATAACAATGTTTTTATTATATTATATAACAAATTTTTTTATTATTTTTATATATAACAATGTTTTTATTAAAACAAATAAAAAAAAAAAATTTAAAACACAAAATTAAAAAAAAATGGTTTTATTAAAAAAAAATAAAAAATAAAAATGCATGGGCCATAGACAATTATGTTTTGTTTTTAAACATTATATAATTAAAAGAAAAAAACAATACAACATAATAAATAATAAAAAAAACATTTGTTTTAATATAATAATACAATAAATTAAAAAAAAAAACTATATAACAATACAATTAAAAAAAAAAGAAAGTATGATATAAAACCAAACAATAAAGAAAAAAAAATTGAAGATTTAAAATTAAAAAGAATAAAACTAAGATTAAAAAAAAAAAAAAATAGAATATAAAATAAAAAAATTCTCAAATAAAAACAAAAAAAAGACATTTTAAATAATGAAACCGCTGATATATTTATGATAAAAAAAAAACAAATAAAAAATGTTATAATATTACTATTTTTTTTTATGTGTATGGTCGTTTTATGGATTTTTCTGTCTAGATGAACCTATAAGTCTTAAAAAAGAAAAAAGAAAAATCTAAATTTTTGTCCTTAAAACCCTAAAAAAATTAGTTCTTTTTGCATTTTCTTCACTAAAAAAATATAAAAAAATTATGGTTTTTGAACCTAAAAACCTTAAAAAAGTAGTTTTTGTACACAAAAACCTATAGAAAAAAAGATTTTTCCCAAAATTGTCTTTAAATTGACAGAATAGAAGGAAAACTAACCTTTGAAATGCAAAAAACTACTGTCACCAATGCCAACACAACGCCTCCACAAAATTACGAATAGCAACACAACGCTTCCAATGCCAATGCAATGCCTTCACGAAGTTACCAATGCCAATGCAACACCTCCAAAAAATTACCAATAGCAACACAGTGCCTCTAATGCCAATGCAATGCCTGCACGAAGTTACCAATGCCAATGCAACACCTCCAGAAAATTTCTCTAACAAATACCAGAAAACTTGATGTGATGTGATGAATAGAAACAATCATTCTTATTATATAGCATAATATTGTCTCATTGGTTTACTGTTTAACGAATGTGGGATTAAAATTTCAAATTTAAAATATTTACATTTCGTTTATTATAGTTCATACTATAGTTAAAATACTTAATATTTGCAAGTAGTTATCATAGTTAATATTTTATTTAATATTTACATGTACTGAATGTTGAATAATTCAAATATAATCTCAGATTAAAAATTAAAATATGAAATACTTACATGTAGTTAATTATAGTTAATATTATAGATAAAATAGTTAATATTTGCATTTAGTTATCATAGTTAATATTTTAGTTAATATTTACATGTACTCAATGTTTAAAATCACGGGATTAAATTTTAAAATCTAAAATATTTTCATATAGTTAATTATAGTTAATATTATAGTTAAAATAGTTAATATTTACATGTTGTTATTTTTGTAAATATTTACATCTAGTCATTATAGTTAAAATAGTTAATATTTGCATGTAGGTATTATAGGAATATTATAGTTAATACTTACATCTAGTCAATGTTAAATCATTGAAATAAAAACATTATTTTAGTTTGGAAGGCATCCATGATAGAAATATTTTGTGGATATTTTGAATATAAATATCGGTAAAATATTTCAACACAAACAGTTTATTAAAAAAATATTAAATACATTTTTTGACTAATATTTGTACCAAATATTTGAAATGAAAATTTCGGAGGGAAATTTTTTCGCGAAATTTTTTGGAGAGAAATTTTGGAGGCAAATTTTTTCGCGAATTTTTTTGGAGGCAAATTTTCAGTCTTTAAGCTATATATTGTAAGTGGGAGAGGAATTTGTATCATTCAACCTATTCTTGTTGAAAGCCATGGTTTCTTTTGATAGCGAAGTTTTTCTTTGTACAACATCAACATCTTCGTCATGCAACAACTCTATTCAGAGTGATAAATATAACGGGAGTTTGTTCACCATGAATAGAGAGTCAAAAAATCGACTTGGTCGTAATCCTAAAGATCATGAGAACAAAATTGATGAGGCGCAGAAAAATGAAATTTCTGTAAATCGAGTGCCAGTTATACCACTTACTCTTAATCCTAAGGATTATGAAAGCAACAATGATGAAGGGCATGATGAAGAAATTCAAGAGTCAAAAGTTTCACTTCGTCCTAATCCCAAGGATTATGAGGACAACATTGATGAAGAGGGAGATGAAGAATATCCACTTCAGCTTAATCCTAAGGATTATACGAGAATAATAGATGATGAGGGGAATGAAGAATCTGCAGAGTCAAAATATCCATTCTTTCCTAATCCTGAGGAATATGCCAGCACCACTGATGAAAAGGGGGATGTAAAATTTCCAGAGTCAAAATATCAAATTCATCCTAATCATAAGGATTATGCGAACACCACTGACGAAGAGGGGAATGATAATGTTTTAGAGTCAAAACATCCACTTCGTCCCAATCCTAAGGGTTATGCCAGCACCACTGATGAAGAGGGAAATGAAAAATTTACAGCGTCAAAATATCCACTAAGTCCTAATCCTAAGGATTATGCAAGCACCACTAATGAAGAGGGGGATGAAAAAATTCCAGAGTCAAAATTTCCACTTCATCTTAATCCTAAGGATTATGTCAGCACCACAGATGAAGAGGGGAATGAAGAATTTGCAGAGTCAAAATATGCACTTCATCCTAATCCTAAGGATTATGTAAGCACCACTGAGGAAGAGGGGAATGAAGAATTTGCAGTGTCAAAATATCCACTTTGTCCTAATCCTAAGGATTATGCCAACACCACTGATGAAGACGGGGATGAATTTCCAAAGCTAAAATTTTCACTTCATCCTAATCATAACTATTATAATTTAACCACTGATGAAGGGGGGGATGAAGAATTTCCATTAAATATAGATTCAAGGCATTCACTTATTCCTAATCCTAAGGGTTATGAGAGCATCCATGTGGAAGAGGAGGGGCAGGATGAAGAAATTCTAGTGAATACAAATTCAAAGCTTCCACTTATGCTTAATCCCGAGGATTATGAGAGCACCACTGAGGAAGGGGAGGATGAAGAGCTTCTTGCAAATAATGATTTTAGAGGCACAGATCTGAATATTGCATTTTCTCCAAGTGACCATTTCAAAGACACTCATGGTGATGAAGAATTGAATCCTCCCAGGGAAGAATTTGAAAGCATGGGTCAAGATGGTGAAGAATTTCTTTTGAGTCGGGGTTACAAAAGTGCCGATGATTCTTGTGAAATTTTTTCTTCAACTAATGATGGTAAAGAAAATTTTCCAGGCAATGATGTTGATGAATTTCCTAGCTATGTTGAGGATGATGATAGTGGGGTTAATATTCCTCGTAATGGCGATGGAAACTGATTTTACAAAGGATGATGGAATGATGAAGCCGTTGCAAGCAAATATTGCAACTAGAAGTAGGAGTAGACATTTTCATATCAATCCAAAGCATTCCAGTTATACAAGGGTGAGGACAAAATATCTCACAAAAAGAAGGTTTGTCATTCATTTGATTTCAAGTGAATGTTGTTGAAGGGATTGCCTGAAAAATATGGATTTCAACTTTGTTTTGGAGAAAATGAAAACATATATGTCAATGAATAAAAGCATGCAAAATTCATATTTAGTGGGTTTCATGCAATCTACACTAGCAGGTTATGATTATCATATTGGGAATGTATTTCTCTGCAGAAAGGCGTTCAAAATGTTGCATTCAATTGGTAATTGTTGTTTTTCAAGAATCCAAGATAGATTGGAAAAGGATCCCACATATTATTCAGAAGCACGTTATAAACGGGAGGTGGGGCTATTTGCAAATACTACTAAGACATGGATGAAATACTTCTTTTCAAATCATGGAGAGTGTATGCCAAATAAAGACACAGTACATATTCTAGATAATTTCTCGAGACGAGAAATATTCATGTTATACAAAGATTATGTAGAAGCTGTTGAAGGAATTGGTAATTTTATTACATATTCTTATTTTACAAGGATATGGAAAACTGAATTCAACAATGTTCGTATTCCTAAGAAGACAAGGATGGGGATTTGCAGCACATGTACTTCTCTTAAAGCAAAAATAGATAAATGTCAAGGGGCAGAAAGAGGTATGTGTTCAAAACATTGTTTTTTAAAATTTGATACTTATCAACTATGAAAATATATTTATTCATATGTTTCTTTTATTTTATGTACAGATTCTGTTGTCAAAGAACTTCAAGACCATCGCAATCAACAAACAAGTGAAAGGAAAAAGTTGTATAAACTTCGAAAGAAGTGTTATGATCATCCAAATAAATATCTGGGATTGATAATTGATGGTATGGAACAAAAGAAAACACTTCTTCCACATTTTGTCCGCACGCCAAAAAAATTACAGGAGGAAAATTTCATTCAGTTTCACTTGGTTGGTTGTATGGTATTTAATGAGAAGATGTTTCCAAGATTTTTCTTCACAACTCCAAATATTCACAATGTTGCAAATCTGACCATAACTATAATCCATGATGTGGTTACTCATTGGTCCGGGATTCTTCCTGAAGTTTTGTATTTACAATTAGACAACACAAGTCGTGAGAACAAAAATCAAGTTCTTTTTGGGTATCTAAACATGCTCGTTGAATTGGGGATTTTTAAAAAGATAAAGCTTGGTTTCCTTCTTGTTGGGCATACTCATGATCATATTGATCAGATTTTCAGTCGTTTTTCAATAACATTGAGGAGGAAAGGTGTTGGGAGCCTGCCATCATTAATTGAATGTATTAAGAAATCGTACATTCAAAACCCTGTTTTTCATGTGTTGGAAGAAACTATTGACATGCGAAGGTTTATTTTTGGATCGCATGGTGAGGAGAAATGCATTGAACAACTTAACGACATTAGCTTCCAGCATCAATTTCGTATCAAAAAAATTGATGGGATAACACTTATATGGGGCAAGAAGTATTGAACTATTGAAGAATGGGGACCATCATCAGGTTTAGCATTTTTGAAGTTCATTCCAGAGCGTCCAATATTTTCATCAAAGATATTGTTATTACAGTCAGTTGCTGAACTCCATAATGCACGAAGGCAGAAGAGAGACATAAATTATTATGAATGTCTAGAGGAAATTAAAAGATGTATTAGAGATACATATGAGTACTTCGATGTTGTTGATTCAGTTTGGTGGGAGTATTTTTTCAGTAATCAAAGTGATATGATTTCAAGATCAATAAATGTGGATACGCTTTTGAAGACTCCTTTTTTTTGCTACAAAATATGCCAAATGAACATCAGGAAACACACATTGTTGAACAACAACAGCCTCAAGCTATTATTAATTCCCCACAGGTAGAGGAAAGAGAAATCTATATTGGTTCTAGAAGATCACGTGCACAACGTGAAGCCATGGAAGACCTTTACAGGGGTTCTATGCAGGATCTTAAGGAGGGTTGCATGATATAAGTGTTAGCAGATGAAGATCCACTTGGCTATCCATTCTGGATTTCCAAGGTTATAAAGGTAATTAATGAAAATGAAGAGATTACAGCTGTTGATGTACATTGGTATGCCACAAGTACCCACCCTTTCAATGGTGTGTACAAGCCAGAGATTGTAGTGGAAAAAAGAATTGGCAGAAAGAGAAAAAGAAAGGGCACAAATATAAATCGTCGCCACACATATGTCTTAAAATTGGAGGATGTTGACATACTTATGTATGACTTCAAATTGACAAAGAGAGGAAATATTTGGTTGCAAACCATAAATATTTTGAAGAAATTGGTACCAGAATAATTACTGTTGAGATGGGACTCTGCAAAATGTAGACGCAGATCTACAAGACTTTTGAACTCTGAAATGGTGAGCATGAATGTTGACTCAGATGGAGCACTAGTTGATGAAAGAGAAGAATATGGATCATCTTCATTTGCATCGAGCCATTCATATGAAGATGTAGGTTATGATGGTGTGCCATAACCTATGGTTGAATTTGAATAACTATCTAAGACACTTTTATGTAAGTGATGTTTGCATGGTAACTTGAAATAAAATTTTTGACTTCCACCTCATTTTTCATGAAGTTATGAGACATTTCTATGTTTGTTTGATTATATGTTTTAATTATGAAGAATTCATCTCTTTAGAATATCGACAATGCAACAATGAATTACAAAAATAATTTATGTTATATTCAATGTACCAATGCTCATATTTTAATTATAAGTAAAATAGAAAATAGAAACTAATGTTGAATTTTTAGATTATGCAGTGATATTACCATGATATTATGTATTGTTACCATTTGGTATAAGATACTTTTAAAAATTTTAATAATTATATGCGTCATTGAAAGGGAACACTTTGTTTTGATACTTGATTTTTAGGTTTTGGTTGAAATTAGATTTAAATTTGTCTTACGCTAAGATTTGAAAAAAGATAAATTTTTATCCTTTAAAATTAAAATTACTCTTACTTGTTTCTGTTCAATGATAATTTTTTCATTTACTTGTTCATTTTTTAAAATTGTTTAAGTCTTATAATTTCTCCATAATTTCATTGTTCAAATATGTTGAAAACTTAAGATTGAAATTTTTTAGATTTACAACTTGTCATTAAGGTTTTTATGCGCTACCAAATTTTATCTTTAATGTTATGGTTGACAATAATTACAATTTTAGGGTTGTTTAGAGTCAAGATATTTTATGTTTAACAACATGGATGAAAATTGTTTGAAATGATAAGCCCTTCAGACATGTATTTGTTTATCTTTAACATCATCTATCAAAAATGTTAGAAATTTACGATTTGAAAAAATGTCCTAATATGTTGTCTTTAATTCCATTGTTACAAGTGTAAAAATTATGACACAATTTTTTTTTTTGTTATTCCAGCATCAACTGCTTTTGTTTTGAGGGTGTTTTTTCAATCCTTTTTTCAACAAACAATTTTTTTTTTAGCATAATTTTATAAAATGTTGAAATTTGACCTTCAAAAAGAACCAAGTGCGTTCTGGAAGACACACTTTTTGTTTTTGGGGCGTTTTTTCATGTTTTTTGAGACTTTTTGGGCTAGAGTTCCCGTTTTGAGGTCAGGTTACCTATTTCATCGGTAACAGTGTTGATATTGAGAAATAGTATTATGTTGATTCCTATCACTACTTATTCCGTAAATATAACACACTCTTTTGTGGGCCAAAGGCCACCATATTTCACGGTGATTTGAGTGTGCCGGTTTTGGAACAAAAGTAGCTTTAATGTTACTATGAATACATTATTGAAACTATGGTATACATATTAGAGTCATTGGAATCAGTACAGGTGTAATTATGGTACAATGATTGAAACCGACTATTACTATCCTAGCATATACTATCTATTACATTTATGTTAGAACAAGCTATGTGTATTACATGTAGAACTTCATCTTACTTTCTAGAACTAATACCAAACATAGGATCTGTATGACTATGCTTAGTTATGGTTCTTGTATTTGACATATTAAGATAAGAGTGATTATGATATACCCATGATATTGAGCAATAGTATTTGGTTGATTCCTATCATCTCTTATTACGTAAATATAGAATACTCTTATATGGGACGAAGGCAACCATCTTTCTGGTGGGTTTGTGTCTGGCGGTATTGGAACAAAGGAAGCTTTATCTAATAAATCATGTTTTATTTGCACCTCTCCTTAAAAAAGGTTGACCCTACATACCATACATCAAAGGCTGTGTATGAGTAATCCCCTCCATCTCAAGACAAAAAATTAGTCGAATTCAAAGGCTGTGTAGGGGTAATCCCCTACATCTCAAGACATAAAGCCAGTCGACTCCAAAGGCTATGTATATGTAGTCCCCTTCATTCAAGATAGAAAACTAATCGACTTCAAAGGATGTGTAGGGGTAATCCCCTTCATCTCAAGACAAAAAACTAGTCGACTTCAAAGGCTGTGTAGGGGTAATCCCCTCTGTCTCAAGATAGAAAACCAATTGACCAAGTAAAAATTTTAGGGGCTAACATTCGCAGGTGAGTCAATTTTCCATGCTTTTTCCAAAAAGAAAAATTGCCAATTTCCATTTTTTTCTAAAATGATTCGCCCAAATTTTATAGTACACCACTATTTTACCTTAACAAAATATTATATAAAATAATATAAAATCATTGGAAATCTAAATATTTCTACAAAATATCACCAAAAATTTTACAATTTGCATATTATGAACTAACAAGTTTCGTCGAGGTTTTTAAACTTTAAGATAAACTTCCATCCTTAAAATTTTCCCTGTAATCGACTTCAAAGGTTGTCTAGGTATAGCCTCATCTATCTCAAGACAGAAAATGAGTCGACGTTAAAGGATGTGTAGGTATAATCCTCTTTGTCTAAAGATAGAAAATAGTTGAATTCAAAGGTTGTGTAGGGGTAATCCGCTCCATCTCAAGACAGAAAACCAGTTGACTTTGAAGGTTGTGTAGGGGTAATTCCCTTCGTCTCAAGACAAAAAATCAGTCCCTAACAACATGAATTTATGGAGTTCCAAGATAAATAAATAGGAGTACAATACGACAACAAAAATATATGATGAAAATATTTTTAACGCATGAATAGCCGAGGAATATTTTTAATGCATTTTTCAGTTGCATTTTCAGCTAAAACCACAGTGTGATTTTTAATTAATGGAGGAGAAGATAGAGGCCATAGTGAATGGAGAATACTTACCTTGAATAGGATACAAAATAAGTTGAGGACGTTGAGGACATAGAAGAAGCTAAGGACACCAAGGATGCCAAGGACATAGAGGAAACCTACAAATAGGCTACCAAAAAACAAAATTACAATCCAAAAAAAAAAAATCCTACCAAAATTACCTACAAAATAGAAATTGAACTATAAAACACCTCTTACTTTCTCTCCAATGGGAAGCTAACAATACCATTCAAACGAAATTGTAGTAAATCTTCTTACAGTCTGTGGGCTGCTATATTTATAAATAAAAGTTCGGTAAATTTTTTTTTAAAGTTTGGCTGAACTAAAAGTTTGGCCAAGCTAATAGTTTGACCAAAATTTTGACCTCATTTTTCTATCTCCGACAAAAAATTTGGTTGTCGATGCTGTCAAGATAGACGTTAGAATAATTTTGGCGAGAAAAATAAAAGGTTTGGTCAAATTAATTCCAAAAGTTTGGAAAAGAAAATTAGAAAATTCTGCCAAACATTTGGGAGAGTGAAATTTTCGGGCGTGTTTCTCACAAAAGTGTAACCCACCTTCGCATTTCCACCTTGAGAACTTCTTTGTGGTGATGTATTTTGACAAATGGTTTCTGGGTTAACTAAATGAGGGTAATTTGAACAAACCTGATGTATTGGAATCCCAATATTCTTCTTCATTTGATCACAAATTGAGATTTTAATATACAACAATTCTTTACTTAACCTATAGAAACTATTTTAATTAAATTATGAAGAATTTCGGAAATGGATCCCTGTATTAAATGAACTTGGAAAAACCATCATTAGAAAATCATAGAAAATTCATCTCTAATCACTAAAAAGTCAAGAAAACTAATGATAGTCAACCATAAATTGTAATATGTGAACTGGCGACAATTTGTGGAATTATGCTATGAAATGAGTTAAAAAAATAGGAATTTAGGTTATGAATAGTGGTATTCTATGGTGGAAAAATGGGCATATTTGATTCCCAACAAAAACCTTTCCTTGTGTTCAAGCCCTTGAAATCCTAGCTTCACGCATTGGGGAAACCACCCGGTCCGGACCTAAGTACAACTCCTTTTCTGTTTATAATAGTGGCTCCAACTGGATAATATGGGACCAGTTTCCCAGTAATAAATGGAATGAGTTTGTGGTGAGTTGTTTGTATAATGAATGATGAAATTTTGATATTTAATCTACCGCTTAATAAATACAAATAACTCTAAACTAACCCGAGTATTTGAAGATGAACACGATCTAAGAATAATTTCATTTAAACAAACAACCATAAAGATGACTTATTTATTTAAAAGAAAGATGAGATTTCATATAATGATAACTCTGTTTAAGAAGTTAAATAGAGTTATAATAACATATCGTATTCAAAAATTTATATTTCTATATTATCTATACATACTATGAAAGATAACATTTATATATTTTCATAAATGATATAACAGAGAAATGTTATATATATATATATATATATATATATATATATATATATATATATATATATATATATATAAACAATAGCAATTTCAATAGGAATATTTCATTACATAAGAAAAACTGAAACATAAATGATATAAATACTAGATATATTTAAAATTCTCTGATGCAATTGATACTCCGATCTTGTTCCTTAGAATTATCTCTAAGATGCAAAAGTGCAGACTCTTTAAAAATGATTCTTCATAAAATCACAAAATGTGATCTATCATAAAAAATAATATATTTATAAGTACAGTGGTGTATCTTCCAAGTCAGAAATTATTACAAATTCATGACCCCATTCTAAATACATGAAAGGGGTTTAAATAGCACTAAAAATCCTAACAAACTATCCTAAACATCGCTTAGATGTTGTTGTGAATACCAAATCATGAAAGCTGGAGATGAGATTTTATAGAAATAGATTGGCGGATCCCATCAGAATAGATCTTAGATACTTTCTACATATCTAATGTGTGCAGCTGGCATATTGATAACATATCTTTGACCTCTGGTGGATGACTCAAATGAGAATGTAGTTGACCGATGTAGGTGACATCAGAAAATTCTGGAAGCATATTAGCAATAGCATGGGAGAGGCATTTCATAGTTAATTGTTGGCTGTGTGGTTTGACTAGATACGACTAGAATGTATCCCATGTTAGCTCTTGTATTGCATCAATTCATTGGTACCTGATTTTTAGTTCCTGCTCCGATTTTTTTTTTAACTCTTTGACCTTTGGAAGTTGTCCTGGAATGTGATCGGAGATTAAGTTAGTAGTATATAGGTTATCATTGATTAAATCTACCACATTGTCCATTGAAATTCTTGCCCTGGAAATGGCTCTCTCTATTTTAATTAACTGTGCCTCCAACTCTGCAAACAAAATTTCTTTATGTGCTTCTTTCATTTTAGGCAAATTAGCTGCAATTCCTTGATCTGTTTCTTGCCACGTGAAAAATCCTGAGATGTTCTCATCGGCATCTTCAAATTCAAGTCTTGAGTTTTTTGTTTTCTCTGCAAGCGACATGGTTATTTCACATAAAGGATGAACCATCATTACCTTCTGAGATAAAATATCAAGCTGTAATGATAACATTTTATTTGATTCAAGGGCTTCCTTCTTGAATTGATCTACCTTAGGATAATTTTTAAATTTTTGAAATTTTTCTTGCAATATTGCATTATGTTCCTCCTTGGTCACTTTTTCTCTTTGAAGCAATGTTTGTAATTTATTCACCTCTTAGGTCAGTTGTTGTTGTTTTTGTATAGCTTGCTGATCAAGCTTTTGTCTTTTAGAATTTAACTGTTCTCTAAGTTCTTCATTCAACTATCTTTCTTCAACTAATTGCTACTCCAACTGCACTATTCTTTGGTCTTTTTCTTTAATTAACAAATTTACCTTAGAAGCTTTATCTATGGTTGCTACTGTATAGGCTCTTGCATACTGAGACAATTTTGTTAAGTCCTCTCAAGGATCAATCTTGGAGTTTTTCCAAACAACATCCATCAATTCGGCCTAGGAAGATGAAAATAGATTGTGGTCAAGTTTTCTTTTCTTTCTTTGCCTCTTAACCACATCTCTATGCTTTGGACTATAGAAAATGTCCAAGGGTGGTATATCTTCAAATTTTAACACAATTTCCTCAGATGGATTCTCAGGAATAATTTCAACATCTTGAGTGCTGAAATCATCGACTGTATCTTTAACTGTGATGATAGATGTCTATGTTGTATTCAGATTTTGGAAATAATTTTGTCGTTTGTTCTGCAGATCAAACTGCTCACATTCTTTTGAATTAACATGTATATCAATACTGGAGGAGTTGTCATCCTTCTTTTCGTTGTTTACCTGTTCAGTTTGAGTATAACTCTTTTTTCCCTTTTCTTATTTTTGTTCTTCTTGGGATAATAGAGGAGTTGTTTGTAGTTGGTCAAGAGGAATTTTTAGTAACCTCTTGTTCTTGTAAAGCGTGAATTTTTCCATCTCGCTTGTTTCTAGTTTTGAGCTTGCCTTTTACTGAACCTGTGCAAAACCTTCAGCTGAGACAAATAGGTCATCGAAATTATCATCTTCATGTTCAAACTTGGCAATTTGTATTGTAGATGTAGCATTAAGGGTGATTTTTTTCGGGTCATATTTCCTCGGGGCGATGAATGCTAGTTTGAGTTGTTTAATTTTCAAGGCCTCTTTCTCTGCATGTTTGAAATCATTGAGAGTGTAAGATCCACTTTTGATAGGAAATGTAGGCCACATTTTTTTCTTGGAGGTCTTAAGATTTCTGGACAAACCATTCTCTATAATCTGATAGGAAAATTCCTGAGCTAGTAATTTATCAGGAATGCATAGAGGCAAAACATGAGGGTTAGTTACACTTCCGAATATTCGGATGTAAGTGAAATTTTCCTCTCCAAACTAGTTTCCAATTAGATTTAAGTCAAGGTTGGCCTTATTAGAATAATCATAGAGAGGGTTTGTTAAAAATGGCTTGATGAATGGGCATCATAAATCCATGGAAAATCCTATATAGATGGTTTATGTAATGGGCTTTCCACAAATATTTATGATAGATATGGATAGGAGTGGGGTCTTGAGGAGTCCATTTCCATCCAAAAATGGGAAATTCGGAATTAAAGCATATGGCATCTATAATGAAAGCACATAGATTAAATGGGGGTGTCGTTCCGGTAGACATATGCCTATTCCTTCTATAATCAAGAATTTTATTTGTTATGTTATCAGGTAGGATGACTGACCAATCCATAATATAATAATTCACAATGGTATCAATCAGAGGTACAATTTCAATAGAAAACTATGCAGAATTGGAAAACCCAAACCGTTTGCATATCATGGCAGTAGTGTAACAAGAGGGAGGTGCTAAAGATTCTACATAATACATACCTGAGGATTCATGCTTGTGTTTCTCTGGAGCTTGCCTCCATTCTCTAATAGGGTCTAACTCTATTTCATTTTTTGAAGCAAAATCGTCTAGAAATCCTTCGTTGTAGACCTTCTGAGGTCCTGGTAGATGATACATTGCCCTAATATCCTTTGATTTGAAGGATCCAAACATCTTCCCACCAACTATGAAAAATGCTCTGTCTATGATGTTTATGCCTTCTATTACCCATCGTACTAAATCATAGTACAGAAATACATTTGCTCGAGCCTCTATTCTATGAAGATAAGAGTCTACCAGTTATTTGAGGAGGTTATATTTTGATTCTGAGTCCTCATCTGGCACTGTCGCTTTTTCTTCTATTACAGTGGGATTTTCAGCTTCAAGAAGATTATAAACTTCTTCCCAAGACATCTTTCCGAGACTAAGGCATGTAGTATCGGTTGTTAACTTGACTTTGGCTAGCTTTCCCTTTGGGATGGTGGTAACCTTTGCTTTCTTAAGCTTCTTTGACATTTTATCTGACTGGAAGTGTTTTAATAGGTCTGCAAATAAGTGGGAAATGATGGAAAATTCTCTTAGAATCGTAAGGAAAACAATGAAGAATGACTAGCATCATATAAAAAAGGAAATCATTTAAACAAAAGAAATCTGCGAATGATTTAGTTTATGAACTTAACTTAATGATTTTTGTCTTAAAAATTAAATGCCATTATGGAAAGTCACATCGCGCATTCACATTTGAGTTAATGTCATAACTTATCTGGTTTCCGATCAATGATGATTGTACATCAGGGATTGGAAATTTCAAAGTCTTGGTTTAAAGATTACCATTTCAAACTTCCGATTGTGATTGCCGATGAGGGATATTATTTGGAACGATGAGAAATGAGCGATGGGCAATTGTTTTTACTTTATCATGTCGGAAATTTTCAAATTAACGCATAAGGATGCATTAATTTTTCTGCCGATTCGCGATTGCGATTGGACTTATTGCATCAGAGCTTTGCAAAGGGACTGCTTGTGATATGAATTTACTAATTTGTGATTGCGATAAGGCTCCATCGCATCAGAACTTTTGAAATGAGACCACTTTGTGATATGACTGTCAATTTGTGATCACGATAATACTTCATCGCATCAGGGCATTTTCGAAAGAGAGAATTAATCGTATGTTTATTGTGATATGCACTTTTGTGATTCGCTCTATCACATTGGAATGATGGAGAAGGCTTTTGAATTCTTTTTCTATGTGTTATGCGATTAAGAAATTCACTTTATCACATCCTAATTTTTTGGGCAAATGACATATCGAGCTATTCCTTTCATACTTTGTGAAAATGCGATAAAGGCTTATGTTTAGGCCTTGTTTTTTTTATGATTCATTTGATCTTCTTTTAATGTTTACATATATAAAAAGGTCTTTCTTTAATCTTTGCAATAAGTGAAGCTAGGAAAAATGATTGAATCTAAAAGAAAAAGAAAAAGGGACCCATTTCTTATAAAAATTAATATAAAAATTTCGAAATGGGGAGGGTCGTTGTACAGTACAACAACTGGTGATTCACTGGGAGAAACAGTTATCTCTAAGAAAATAAAGTGAACACTACATCTCTTGTAGGTAAAAGTTTTAAAGACAAATAAAACTATCTTAGAAAATTTTAAATAAAATTTAACTCTGAATGTAAATAAGAATCATTTACAATTTATTTTTAATCCCTTTAAAAACAAAAACGTTTTTAGTTTAGTCAAGCTTTGATTGGTTGATAAAGATAAAGTAGGGGGATTTTCCAACTTAGCTTTGTAATTTACTCTTTTGTCATAGGTAGTGCCTCTGCTGCCCGCAAACGCCTATAGTCTTGACAGGGTTAACTTTTAACCATTAATCATTCATTATCCCATTCATCCAAGAGTATAATTTCTTAAAAGATAAATTCATACATATATTCTATCTTTTATTTCTTTTATTATTTTAACTTAAAAGCCATTGTCCTGGTTTGGGAGCCAGCTGATAGCAATGTCATTCACTGGTTGTAACTAAACTGAACAATTTGGCTCGTGATGAGACCCCTTGTCTTATGATTATAAGCCATTACCCTGTTTTGGTATGCAGTAATGGTAATGTCAGTCTGATTACTTCCCTATGATCATGGTAAGCAGGCTCATGATGAGACCTCTTATATTTTATCTTAGACACAATTTTTTAGAATTACACTAAAAAATTCATAACCTTAGCGGATGGGGTAAATGATTTTCTCCATAAGAGTTAATGTATGACCTTGTAGAGTTTTAAGTGCCAAAATTTGGAAAATTTCCTTACTTTTTATAAATAACCTCTCTCTACTTTAAAAACTTTCAAATGATTTACAATATTTTCAAGGTTTCAGAAGATCTTGCAAATATTAAAATAAGTTTTCAGAGTTTCAAATTTTATTTTAACTTTCAAAAACTGTAATCACTTCCTTAAAAGTTTCTATCTACATAAACAAGTATTTACATTATTTTCTCAAAGATATTTTCAATAGTAAAAGGTCAATAGAAGACTATTAACAACATTATTTGTAAAACAAACAAATTTTCATAATGAATATGTACATGTAAGAAGGGGTTGCCTTCTTAAGAAAATATTTTTTTCAAAATAAGGCCATTCATAGGAAGAGAATCTCTCCTTCTTGTTAGATCTTGTAATATGAATGTTGATGAGCCTATCTTTTCAATGATTTGGAATGGTCCAAGCCACATCTTTTGAAATTTAGTATGTTTTCCTTTATCTTCGTGTGCTTTGTCCCATTTTAAAACAATATCATCGATTTGTAATATTTTAGATCCAGTAGAATTTGAATCAAAAGAAGATTTTATAAGTTGTTGATGTTTAGCATGAATTGTTTTGGCTTTTTCTCTTTCTTCATCTAATTTGAGGATTTGATCAAATCTTAGTTGGATAGAAGATGAAGGATTTTCTTCAATAAATTGTACTAGGGTTAGGGATGGGAGCGCTAGGTTTGAAGGTATTATGGCTTCTTTCCTATCCACAAGATTGAAAGGTGAAGTACTGATTGAAGATTTCTGAGTTATATGATCAGCCAAAAGAGAAAAAATCAAAGACTTATGCCAATTCTTTTGATTTTGATCTACCATTCTTTTGATGATTTTAATGATATTTTTATTAGTTGATTCTGCCAAACCATTACCTTGGGGTTAATAATTTGTAGAATATTTTAATTTGAAACCTCTTTTGAGAGAAAATTCCATTACACTATTTCCAGAAAAATAAGATGCATTCTAAAAAATGAGGGCATTAGGTACACCAAACCTGGTAATGATGAATTGATCAATGAATTCAATGATTGCATTAGAATTGGCTAGCTTTAAAGGAATTGCTTCTACCCATTTCGTGAAGTATTCCATTGCTGTAAGGATGCATCTGTGTTGCTTGGAAGAATGTGGAACAATTTCTCCAATAATATCAAGTCCCCATTGTTTGAAAGGTTTTTTCAATGCTTACTGGTTGTAAAGGAAAAGATGGTTTCTGTTGTCTCCCACTGGCAGTTTGGAAAGTTTTACATTTCCTTACATAGTCATGGGAATCTTTAAACAAATTAGGCCAGTGATATCCAGCATGAATTATCTTGTGAGCTGTAGTATCTCCTTCAAAATGTCCACCTGCTGGTCCATCATGTAATTCTTTCAAAACCTTGTGTGCTTCAGTTTTTTCTAGACATCTTAGAAAAATGGAATCATAATTTCTTTTGAATAAAACATCATCAATGATTTCAAAGTTTTTAGATTTTAATATTAAAGCAAGCTTTCCTTTATAACTGAGATTAGGAGGAGCATACCCATTTTTTAAGTAAAATATAAGATTAACATACTGAGATTCAGAGTTTATGATAATTATCTAATTTACTTGAACAATATTATCTTGATCTTGATGTTCTAGAATATTGGAAGCTCCTGCTAATAACCTGCAAAAACCTTTTCCCCTAAAAATTTTAGCTGGTTTAATTTCAATATCGTATTCCTGTAATGTTGTTATCCAATTGGCACTTTTTTCTCCAACTTCTCTTTGTACTAGAAATTGTCTCACTGCGGAAAATGGGACAATGACTTTTGTATGCGTTTTTAACAGAAATGGCCTGAAATGTTTGATAGACTTAAACAAAGCGAAAGCTTGTTTTTCTACTTCTGAATAGTTAAGTTCAGCTCCTTGCATATTTGAACTAAAGAAGGTGATAGGTGCTTCAATCTGCTGATCATTGAGTTGTGTCAAAACGACAACATAAGATGTTTTAGTAGCTAAAGTATACAAAATAAAATGATTAGAAAAATTAGGAGTAATCAATGCTGGAGCATTAATAATTACTTGTTTGATTGAATTAAAGGCTTGCTTTTCTTTATGTCCCCATTTGAAAACCGAATTCTTCCTAATCATTATCTGTAAAGGTAAAACTATATGAGAAAAATAAGGAAGAAATCTCTTTACAAAATTTATCTGTCCTAAAAATGACTGCATGGATTTCTTATTATGTGGCAAAGGGATATCAAAAATATCCTTTATTCTGTCAGGGTCAATATATATGCCATCTTTAGATATAATAAATCTTAAGTGTTTCCCTTCATTAAGAGCAAAGAATGATTTTTTTGGATTCAAAGAAATGCCATAGCTTTTACATCATTCAAAGATCTATTTTAAATCATGTAGATGGTTAGTTCTTTTTTTTGAATAGAAAATTATTTCATATAAGTAGACAACAACTGACCTATTAATAAAACCTTTGAAAGCTATATCCATGTCTCTTTGGAAGGTAGCTCCAACATTTATCAAACCAAAAGGCATTTTTTGGTAAGCATATGTTCCTCATTTGGTTCTGAATGTGGTTATCAGTCTATCATCGGGATGCACCAGTACCTGATTATATCCTGTAAAACCATCAAGAAAAGACATTAATTCAGAACCTGCTACTGCTTGAAGTATCTGTTCCATTGTAGGTAATTGGAAATTATCCTTTTGACATGCCTTGTTGAGACTTCTAAAATCTATACAAATCCTAATATCTCCATTCTTCTTCCTAACAGGTACCAAATTCAAAACCCAATTCGAATGTCTAACAGGGAAGATAATTTTGGCTTTCAAGAGTTTATTCAACTCTCTTTTAATTTGACTTTCTAAGTTGGGATGAATCTTCCTTAGCTTTTATTGAACTGGTTTTACATTGGAGATCATTGGAATTGTATGTTGAATGATAGAAGTATCATAAGTTCTCAAATCTTCATAATTCCAAGAAAAAACACTCTTGTATTTGTTTAGAAGTTTGATGAAAGAAAACATTTCTTCTTGTGTTAGCCCGAGTCCTAGATTGACATTTTGTGGTTTAGATTTAGTACCAAGATTTATTAACCTAAAATTTAAAGTTGGACTCTGAAGTTTGGCATTAGTAACCTTTTTAAATCTATCTTTGATATCATAGAGATCTTCAAGTTTTACCACATATTTCGGAATAGAATTTTCATTGTTTTTTTATTATATTTGAAGATCATGATCACTTTCATCAATTGTTTGATCATCTAAAGATTTCTACGAGGTTAAGAAGTTCATGATGTCTTCATCATGATTAAACACTCGCTAGTTGGTAACATTGTTAGGGATAGATGGTTGAAATATTCATTCAACTGAAAACCTATCTGGATTATAATCCTCAACTGGAAGGAGTTTAGAAGAAACATTAGCTAATAAATCAGCTGTTGAATTCTGAGATCTAGGAATAGGGGAAATATTGACTGCTAGAAAATGAGTTGTAAGATCTTGAACATAGGATTGGTAATGTTTAAGATGACCTGAAGGAAAATGAATAGTATTTCTTACTTGCCTGATGACAATTTCATAATCACCATATACCTTCAAATATTTAACATTCAACCCTATTGTTTTATAAATTCCTTGAATCAAGGCTTCATATTCTGCAATGTTATTTGTACACTCAAATTCTAATCTGCATGACAACATAGTTTTCTTCCCTTCTGGATTAACTAAAATACATCCTGCTCCTGCACCATCATTGGACTTTGATCCATCAAAATACAAATACCAAAATAAAGATTTATCTACAGAATTATTTATAGTTTGATCAGCAATATTAATACATCTTGAAGTATCAGTTTTTGAGAATTTTTCAACTTGTGAAGTGAAACTATTTACAGGGAAAGGTGATTGTTGAGCATTAAAATTTCCGAAGAATGATTCGACTAAGTAATTTCCAAGAATGTTATTATTGAAAGCTACAGGTTAATTTTCCTGTTCAAATTTTGTTACTGAATGAGTCATGTGTTTCTCCCACTCAATCTTAATTTGATTAGGTTTCCTTTATATGGAAGCCACATGTGAGACCAATCGGTAGAAATGTATCTATGGAGTTTTTCAGACCAATCCCTGCTTAAGATCAAACCATAGAACTCAGGGATGTCAGAAATCAATATATCAATTCTCTGAACTACTCTAGGATCAACTGCTAGCCTAATACTGACCGAATTAATCTCTCCTAAAACTTGCACTTTAGTTCGATCTAATTGGACAATATGAACTACAGATTTTTGGGGTTCAATGTTTAATTTAGAGCACACTGAGGCTGGCATTATGTTTGATGATTCTCCTGAATCTATCAAGAACTTATGTAAATTCCTATTACATATCTCGTACGTTAAGAGGAAAGGAGGTGTCTGTGAATTAGACCCATCTCCAATTAAAATAGTATCAGTAGCATATACTTTATCGGGTGGCTTACCTGATCCTTTGGCTGCTTTGGATATTACACCATTTGGGAGGGGAGAAGCAGGAACTACATTTAATTCTTTCAACAATAGCTTCTGTTGATGCTTGAGCTTGCTGAGTTCATGCAAAGAAATATTTTCTCGGGTCTTCTTCATATCTTCTTTAATGTTATAATCCATAGAATCAGACACTACTAGTGTTTTAGATGTTGATGGAGAATTAGAAGATGATGATTGATTTTGGGTAGGAAAAGGAAAAGCTTTCTTTAAGGAGTTTTATCTTTAGTAATCGGAGTTGAAATTTTATTCTTGGGAGATGTTTGAATAGGTTCTGTTGCACTGTTACTTCTTGTACTCACTGGGAGAGCTTCTTGTTCATTTTCGTTATCTCAGTTAGGCAAAATAAAATCCCACATCCCATGGCATTCAACTAATTCTTCTTCTTCATTTTCTTCTGATGATGGGAGTATATCTTCTTCTTCCTCTTCCTCTAAATATGACTCTGCATTAGATATTGCATTAGGTGGTTTAGATTCAGTTGTCTGATTTCTTTTAAAATTCCTAAAGGGCCTTTTAGTGGAAGTTTCAGCTACTTGTTTCTTAATTTCAACCATTTCATTGGACATAGTCTTCAGGACTTTTTGTAATCCTTCCATATAATATGGATCTTTAGGTGATTTCTTCTTCGAGTCATCTTTGAAACTAACTTTTTTGGATTTTCTCTCCTCATTAGCATTATTTTTATCTAAAGCGATGATACGTTTTTCTACTGCAATTTCTTCCTTCATGTTTTCGGCTAGTGTAGGTTTAGCAGCTCTATCTACAAAGATGGATATGTTTGAAGGAAAAGAAGATATATACCATTCACTTCGGACTTCTTCACTAGGTTTTGATGTTGCGGGAATTTTATTCAATAGCTTGCTAAATCGGGATTTGAAATCTTTGATGAGTTCCTTGCATTCTGATTTCAAATTAGAGAGATCATTAATCAAAGTTTCTATTGACCTATCATCTCCAAACTTGGTTAGGAATCGTTCTTGAAAAATATCCCAGCTAGTAATGAATCCTGATGGTAATGAAAAATACTAAGATCCTGCTTCTCCTTGCAAAGTGTATGGAAATATTCTAACCACAACATATTCTTGTGTTACTCCATTTAAATTTACAGACAACATGAAGTTTTTAATGTGCTCTTCAACTAATATGCCAAGGTCGGGACTAAGCTTTGGTAACCATTTTTCAGGATTAGATGGAAATTGAATCAAAGGTGCAGGCATTGTAACAACTCCTGGATTGGTCCATGGTCTTTGTTGAGGCTGTGCCATCGTTGTACTAACAGTAGAGGAAGTTGGAGGAACAGTTGAAATTGTTTGAGTAGGTGTTGTTGAAACAACTGTACCTTTCTGGATTGTGATTTGAAGTTGGGAAGTAGATGGAAATGATATGAAATATGTAGAAGATATTGATGATAGAGTATCATTATCTGACTCAGAGGGTGTTTTTCTAGCTCTTTTTCGACTGGGCAAAGGAAATTCAGTTGCTAAAATACCAAGTTTTTCTCTCTGTAGTCTAGTAAGAGGCTGAGAAGGAATGTATTGTGAAGTAACACTGCCTTGGGATAGCTCAGATTCTTCTTGTGATAATGAAAACCCTTCAAGTTTATGAATTAGAGATTGTACCTCAGGAAATTCAACAGATGATTCTTCTGATATGTTTAGGGTTTTGGTAGTGGGTGTAGTAATTTTCTTTTCAACTTCTTCCCTTGAGATTTGAGATGAAGGAGAAGTTGAAGAAGGTGATGAGGGTGAATTACTCTTGGAATGGCCTGTGGATTTTGATTTACTTGCCATTCACAGCTTATGCCCTCATTCTAGCACCAAAAATGTTGAAGCCCTTGAAATCCTAGCTTCACACATTGGGGAAACCACTCGGTCCGGACCTTAGTATAGCTCCTTTTCCATTTATAATAGTGGCTCCGCCTGGATAATATGGGACCAGTTTCCCAATAATAAATGGAATGAGTTTGTGGTGAGGTGTTTGTATAATGAATGATAAAATTTTTATATTTAATCTGCTGCTTAATAAATACAAATAACTCTAAACTAACCCAGTTATTTAAAGATGAACACGATCTAAGAACAATTTCATTTAAACAAACAACCATAAAGATGACTTATTTATTTAAAAGAATGATGAGATTTCATATAATGATAACTCTGTTTAATAAGTTCAATAGATTTATAATAACATATCATATTCACGAATTTATATTTCTATATTGTCTATACATACTATGAAAGATAACATTTCTATATTTTCATAAATGATATAACAGAGAAATGTTTTAGAAACACACACACACACACACACACACACACACATATATATATATAGCAATTTCAATAGGAATATTTCATCACATAAGAAAAACTGAAACAGAAATCATAGAAATACTAGATATATTTAAAATTCTCTGATGCAATTAATACTCTAATTCTGTTCCTTTACTTAGAATTATCTCTAAGACGCAAAAGTGCAGACTCTTTAAAAATGATTCTTCATAATATCACAAAATGTGATCCATCATAAAAAAATAATATATTTAGAAGTACAGTAGTGTATCTTCCAAGTCAAAAATTATTAAAAATTCAGGACCCCTTTCTAAATACATGAAAGGGGTTTAAATAGAACTAAAAATCCTAACAAACTATCCTAAACATCGCTTAGATGTTGTTGTGAATACCAAATCATGAAAGTTGGAGATGAGATTCTACATAAATAGATTGGCGGTTGCCATCAGAATAGATCTTAGATACTTTCTATGTATCTGATGTGTGCAACTGGCATATTGATAACATATCTTTGACCTCTGATGGATGACTCAAAAGAGAATGTAGTTGACTGGCGTAGGTGGCATCATAAAATTATGGAAGCATATTAGCAATAGAATGGGAGAGGCATTTCATAGTCAATTTATAGCTGTGTGGTTTGACTAGATATGACCAGAATGTATCCCATGTTAGCTCTTGTATTGCATCAGTTCGTTGGTACCTAATTTTCAATTCCTGCTCCCATTGTTTTTCTAACTCTTTGACCTTTGTAAGTTGTCCTCGAATGTGATCGGAGATTAAGTTAGAAGTATGTAGGTTATCATTGATTAACTCTACCACATTGGCCATTAAAATTCTTTCCCTGGAAATGGCTTTGTCTGTTTTAATTAACTGCACCTCCCACTCTGCAAACAGAATTTCTTTATGTGCTTCTTGGATTTTAAGCAAATTAGCTGCAATTCCTTGATTTTTTTCTTGCCATGTGAGAAATCCTGAGATTTTCTCATCGGCATCTTCAAATTCAAGTCTTGAGTTTGTTGTTTTCTCTGCAAGTGACATGGTTATTTCACATAAAGGATGAACCATCGTTATCTTCTCAGATAAAATAAAAGATGTAATGATAACATTTTATTTGATTCAAGGGCTTCCTTCTTGAATTGATCTACCTCAGGATAATTTTTAATTTTTTGCAATTTTGCTTGCAATATTTCATTATGTTCCTCCTTGGTCACTTTTTCTCTTTGAAGCAATGTTTGTAATTTATTCGCCTCTTGGGTCAGTTGTTGTTGTTTTTTTATAGCTTGCTGGTCAAGCTTTTGTCTTTTAGAATTTAATTGTTCTCTAAGTTCTTCATTTTGCTTTCTTTCTTCAACTAATTGCTGCTTCAATTGCACTATTCTTTGGTCTTTTTATTTTATTAACAAATTTACCTCGGAAGCTTTATCTATGGTTGTTGCTGTATAGGCTCCTTCATACTGAGATAGTTTTGTTAAGTCCTCTGAAGGATCAATCTTGGATTTTTTCCAAACAAAATCCAACAATTCAGCTTGGGAAGATGATAATAGATTGTGGTCAAGTTTTCTTTTCTTTCTTTGCCTCTTAACCACAGCTCTATGATTTAGACTATAGAAAATGTCCAAGGGTGGTATATCTTCAACTTTTAACACAATTTCCTCAGATAGATTTTTAGGAATAATTTCAACATCTGGAGTGTTGATATCATCGACTGTATCTTTAGCTCTGATGATAGATGTCTATGTTTTTAAAAAGAGAGTCCATACAGGTGCAATGGTTTAACAGAATAGTGGAATAACCTGTTCAAGTGTATTAATGACCCAACGTTTTGGACTTCTTAAGTGAGTCCATCATCAGGGGAAATGCAATGAATTTTGAAAGAGTTATGATCATCTAGGGCAAAAAAGAAAATGGTATAAATAGAGTAATTTTAGGATTTTTTTTATTTTTTTTAAGGGTCGGTTTGGAAGAATTGAAATTTGTTTATTATAAAATTATTATTAATATTTTGATTTATTTCATTATAATTTATTTATTGTACTATTTTATTGATATTTATTTAAGTGTAATTTAATTAATTATTTATTTATTTATAAATATATATATATATATATATATATATATATATATATATATATATATATATATATATATATATATATATATATATATATATATATATATATATATATATATATATATATATATATATTTTATTTAAATTATTATTATTATTATTTTAATTATTAATTTTATTTTGTTTTATTTCATTTTTTATTTATTTATTTATTTGTTATTATTATTATTATAATTTATTTCTATTATAATTTATTTATTTATTTATTTTTTAATTTAATTTAATCTCATTTTATTATTATTATTATTATTTTTTTTAAGTCTTATGAGGTATGGTGTATTAGGGGTTTCCAGGTATTGCTAATGTTAAGGCCATCATCGCGATTCATGTTATTTTTCCTTTTTTCTATTTCTATAGCTTCTTTGATTTTCCTTTTTAGATAATGATCTTCTTTGGAGATGAACTTAGCGTCCTCCATACGTATGTAGTGTGAGGAAGAAAAAGCATGTTCTGCCAAAGCTGATTTTTCAGTTTTGTTCATAGATATGTCAGCGGCGTGCTCTTTAAGTCTGATATTCAGGGATCTACCAGTTTCTCCAATGTATTCTTTTCCACAAGAGCATGGTATGATATATACTCCTTTTTGCAATCTAGGGTTTCTGGGGTCTTTAGCAGAGTCAACAAAGTTTCTGATGGTGTTAGGGGGGATGAAGGCAGTTGTAATGTTATGTTTGTTTAGGATTCTGGAAATTTTATCTGTGGTTCCTTTTATGTAAGGTAAGGAGATTTTAGGTAAGTCGAAGGTTCTTCTTTTTTTAATATTTTTGCTAAGGGTTTGGTTGATGGCTTTATTAATGACGTCTTTATTATATCCATTATATTGAAAAACATGTCGAAGGTGGTTTATCTCAAGTTCTAGGTGGTGAGGGTCTGAAATTCTAGAGGCCCTAGTAGTTAGGGTTTTGATGATGCCATATTTTTGTTTGGGATGGTGATGAGAGTTTGCGTGAAGGTATCTTTCGGTGTGAGTCTTATTTCTATAGACATTGGTACTAAGTTTACCATCTTTTTTTGTTAGAAGGATATCAAGGAAAGGTAGTTGAATATCCTTTTCAATTTCTATGGTGAATTTAATATGATTTGAGATATTGTTGATGTGTGCTAAGAATTCATGTAATTTAGATAATCCATGGATGCGTTTTGCAAATATATCGTCTACATATCTTTTCCATTCTTCAGGGGTGAATGGAAATGATTTGAGAGCTTTTTTCTCAAAATGTTCCATGTATAAGTTAGCAATTATGGGAGAAAGAGGTGAGCCCATAGCTACCCCATGGGTTTGTTCATAAATTATTCCTTTGAAAGTGAAGAAAGAGGATTTTAGACAAAGTTTGAGGAGATCTATGGTTTCACTATCAGTAATGGTTTTCATCACATCAATGGCTTCATCTATAGGTATCATGGTATATAGGGAGACAATGTCAAAACTTACCATGAGGTCTTCGTCTTTCATTTCAAGATTTCTGGCCCACTGAACGAAGGATGTGGAGTCTTTAATGTATGAAGAGGTGTTTCCAACGAGAGGGCGAAGTTTTTTGGCAAGGTATTGAGCAAGGAGGTAGGTGGGTGAACCTATGGTGTTGACTATGGGTCTTAGAGGGATACCTTTTTTATGTATCTTGGGAACTCCATATATTCTAGGAGTGATCGAGCTTGAAGGGGTGATTATTTTCTTAGTGATGGTGTCAAGAGATGAGTTTTTTATTTTATTGGTTACTTCTTTAAGAATTTTTGAGCTGGGGTCTTTATTTAGGATTTTATAACAACCGCTATTGTTAAGGTGTTCTTCCATTTTTTTTATCATAATCAGACCTATCCATTATTACAGTTGCATTGCCTTTATCAGCTTTTAAGATAATAATATTTTTGTTTCTTTTTAAATTATTTAGGGCAAGTTTTTCTTCTTTAGGTATGTTACTTGAAGGAGGTCTAGCATTTTTAAGGACTCTAGCAATGTTTTGTCTAATTTCCTCTGCTTCAATAGAGTTAAGGTTTTTTTAAAGCTAATTCAATATTGCTAATTATGTTGTTGACCGGAATTTTATTAGGATTGATAACAAAATTTAGCCCTTTTTGAAGAAGTGAAATGGAAGCTTGGTCTAATTTAATGCTCGAAAGGTTTATTACCGAGGGATTAAATTCAGCTTTTTGACCATTGTTGTGGGATGGGTGAGATACCGAGAGGGGATTAAACAGAGAAGGTAAGGGGTCTATTATGGGACTATGGCTATTTTTTCTATGTTGTATTCCGATTCTGGAAATCATTATGTCCTTTGATCTACTGATCAAATTTCTCACATTATTTTGAAATAACATGTATATCAATACTGGAGGAGCTGTCATCCTTCTTTCCTGTGTTTACCTATTCAGTTTGAGTATCACTCTTTTTTCCCTTTTCTTCTTTCTGTTATTCTTGGGATAACAGAGGAGTCGTTTGTAGTTGGTCAAGAGGAATTGTCAGTAACATCTTGTTCCTATAAAGCGTGAATTTTTCCATATCGCTTGTTTCCATTTTTGAACTTGCCTTTTGCTGAACCTATGCAAAAACTTTAGCTAAGACAAATAGGTCATCGAAAGTATCATCTTCATGTTCAAACTTGGCAATTTGTACTATAGATGTAATAGTAAGGGCGATTTTCTTCAGGTCATATTTCCTTGGGGTGATGAATGATAGTTTGAGTTGTTTGATTTTCAAGGCCTCTTTCTCTGCATGCTTGAAATCATTGAGAGTGTAAGATCCACTTTTGAGAGGAAATGTAGGCCACATTTGTTTCTTGGAGGTCTTAATATTTCTGGAAAAACCATTCTCTGTAATCTGATAGGAAATTTCTTGAGCTAGTAATTTATAAGGAATGTATAGAGGAAAAACATGAGGGTTGGTTACACTTTTGAATATTCGGATGTAAGTGAAATTTTCCTCTCCAAACCAGTTTCCAATTAGGGTTAAGTCAAGTTTGGCCTTATCTGATAATTGTGGAGAGGGTTTTTTTTAAATGGATTGATTAATGGGCATCATAAATCCATGGCAAATATTATATAGATGGTTTCTGTAATGGGCTTTCCACAAATATTTATGATAGATATGGATAGGAGTGGGGTCTTGAGGAGTCCATTTCCATCCAAAAATGGGAAAGTCGGAATTGAAGCATATGGCATCTATACTGAAAGCACATAGATGAAATGGGTGTGTCGTTCTGGTAGACATATGCCTATTCCTTCTATAATCAAGAGTTTTATTTGCTATCTTATTGGATAGGATCACTGACCAATCCATAATATAAGAATTCATGGTGGTATCTATTAGAGGTACCATTTCAGTAGAAAACCTTGCAGAATTGGCAAACCCAAATAGTCTACATGTCATGGCAGCAGTGTAGCAATAGGGAGGTGCTAAATATTCTACAGAATACATACCTGAGGATTCATGCTTGTGTTTCTCTGGAGCTTTCCTCCATTCTCTAATAGGGTCTGACTCTATTTCATTTTTTGAAGAAAAATGCTCTAGAAATTCTTTATTGTAGACCTTCTGAGGTTCTGGTAGATGATACATTTCCCTAATATCCTCAGATTTGAAGGATCCAAACATCTTCCCACCAGCTGTGAGAAATTCTCTGTCTGTGATGTTTATTCCTTCTATTACCCATTGTACTAAATCATAATATGAAAATACATTTTCTTGAGCTGCTATTCTATGAAGATAAGAGTGTGCCAGTTCTTTGAGGGGATTATCTTCTGATTCTGAGTCCTCATTTGGCACTGTCGCTTTTTCTTTTGTTACAGTGGGATTTTCAGCTTTAAGCAGATTATAAACTTCTTCCCAAGACATCTTTCTGAGACCAAGGCATGTAGTATCGGTTATTAACTTGACTTTGGCCGACTTTTCCTTTGGGATGGTGGTAACCTTTGCTTTCTTAAGCTTCTTCGAAATTTTCTCTGACTGGAAGTGTTTTAAAAGGTCTGCATATAAGTGGGAAATGATGGAAAATTCTCTTAGAACCGTAAGGAAAATAACGAAGAATGACCAGGGTCATATAAAAAAGGAAATCATTTAAAGAAAAACAATCTACGAATAATTTTTTTTATGAACTTAACTTAATGATTTTGATCTTAAAAATTAAATTCCATTATGGAAAGTCACATCATGCATTCACATTTGAGTTAATCTCATAACTTATCTAATTTCCAATCAATGATGGTCGTACATCGGGGATCGGAAATTTCAAAGTCTTCGTTTAAATATTACCATTTGAAACTTCCGATTGTGATTGTCGATGAGTGGTATTATTTGGAATGATGAGCGATGAGCAATGAGCGATTTTTTTTACTTTATCGCATCAGAAATTTTCAAATGAACGCATAAGGATGCATTAATTTTTCTGCCGATTCGCGATTGCAATTGGACTTATCACATCGTAGCTTTGCAAAGGGACTTCTTGTGATATGACTTTACTAATTTGCAATTACGATAAGGCTCCATCACATTGGAACTTTTGAAATGAGACCAGTTTGTGATGTGACTTCCCATTTGCGATTGCGATGAGACTTCATCACATCGGGGCTTTTTCGAAAGAGAGAATTAACTGTATGTTTATTTCGATATGCGCTTTTGCGATTCACTCTATCGCATTGGAATTATGGAGAAGGATTTTGAATTCTTTTTCTATGTGATATGCGATTAAGAAATTCACTTTATCGCATTGGAATTTTTTGGGGAAATGACATATCGAGCTATTCCTTTCACAGTTTGTGAAAATGTGATAAAGGCTTATGTTTAGGCCTTGTCTTATTTTATGATTCATTTTATTTTATTTTAATATTTACATATATACAAAGCTCTTTCTTTAATATTTTCAATAAGCGAAGCTAGGAAAAATTATTGAATCTAAAAGAAAAAGAAAAAGGGACACATTTATTATAAAAATTAATATAAAAATTTCGAAATGGGGAGGGTTGTTGTACAGTACAACACCTTGATGATGTAAGCCTCCTCCAAAAAGTCTCCAATCCTCCACTTAGATGACAATATTGCTAGCCCTATTCCAACAACATAAGTTTACATTCATAAGTCCTCATAATCCCTCTAGTCTCTATTGGATTTATAAGCCAAGAGGAGGAGGTTTTAGATCCTCTTCTCAAGGGATAATATCCTCAAAGTGAGGGAATAGGGTTCCACAAAGAGAGGTAGTTTTATCCATGAATAGAGGGACAATACTTAAGTAATAATAAGCACAAAGCTTTCAGTTGAGAAATATTTCACCCACAAAGCTTATAAAAATCACATTTTACTTTTACTTGCATTAAGTTATTTTCAAAGTTCATAGTGGGAGATAGAGCACAAATTTGCACTGGATATAATGGTAAGATCTACGCATGTGGAGAATGTGGCTATAAAACTACAAAAATACTCAAAAGTCTATTTTTAGACCATGTAATCCATAATTATAATTCTCTTTGGGATTTTTTTGCTTCTAAAATTGCAAGGGAATGGTTTGGAACACTTTGATCGGATATTGAGAGGTCGGGATTGGTGGTCATTTTACTAATTGTGAGAAAATTACATGTAACAATAGGGTTGTGGTGCAACCCAAAAAGGATACCAGTAAACCAAACTCTATAAGTCACAACAACTACTTTCCGGGAGCCTGATTAGAATGGAAACCAGGGAATTAAGTGGCAGCCGGGAATGAATGCCTTGCTAGACCATCAATTGTGAAACCCTCTAAAGAATAAAAAACATAATACAACATAATAATAAACAAAATAATTAAAAAACATAGAAAGCGTCATAGAGTTGATCCAACCTCGACATAATAGGCCCCTATTTTTTTCCTTCAACGCCCAGTATCCCTTTGAAACTGGGGCTAATTGCCAATTTTGGTAGTTCATATTACAAATTTCCCACACCAAATAAAAAAACTAAATTTTTATTAAGGAAAAATCTGACATAAAACCCATAAATCCATGGTTGTGGCTAAATCTCTAACATCATTTGCAGGATCCAAATCCATCAGAGAAAGAAGAATGCAATAATAAACAAAATTAATCTCAAGGTGAGTGGGTCGATTTTCAAAATTGGAGTTGCTCGTCTCCTATACAACTTGAAAACCCACCTAGTTTCCCTTTCTCTTTGACTTATAAATAACCATATTAAGATTCAAGCAGTAAAAATTAACCGAAACATGGAGGATGGACTTAGGACAGAAAAAAAGGAAATACCCACACCAAAAAATCACAAGTTTGGAGATGAGGAGACGCTGGTACGACACCGCCAAAGACACCCTTGGAGCCTGGAGAAGTCGAATAATCAGTGCAAGTGGTGAGACTGAAATTAATAGGCCAAAATTATGAGGGGATAATATTGATCGAGGTCTACACTTGAAATCACAATTCACAACATTCATCGCCACCTTACACATTCAAGGGAGTAAATGAATCCCACAATTTGGCTACCTATATTTATTCATCATAATTACCCTCTGCTTAGCTCAGATCCCACTGAGACCACTTCACTGAATCTCACCCTGATCTACGAACTCTGATTGGATCTTCGAAATGAAGGTTGCTATCAATAACACCTTTTTACAAGGTATGTTTCAATTGATCCAAATCTTCTCTATTTTCTTTTGTGTGCCATGGAAAGTCCAATATCCTTCCAAAATTTTGGCATCACCAATTTTCAAAAACATCAGTTGCCCTGTTGCCTTCTCGTCAAACATGAGATGGAATTAGGTAATAAAACCATATAAGGTTTATGATTATCTTCATCTGTCAACCAGTTATCAAACTCTGACTTATATTTTCATTTCTAGAACATTCATTGAGTTTTTTGAGGGACTCAATCTTAATATGGGAGTTACCTTGTATCATCAATTTCCTATATCCTTCTCTTTTGTAAATTATTAAGCCTTTCTCTAAAGCATTGAATTCTACTTCATTGTTTCTACAATGAAAAAAATCTACTCCACAAAGGATCTTGATAGTATTTTGATGATCCCAAAAGATTCCACCATACCCTATGCCCTAGGGTTTCCCTTGGAAGCTCCATCAAATTTTAGCTTCACAAATCCCTCTGAAGGGGCCGCGAAATGGGGCGAGTACAATCTAAGAGATACCATGAACTTCCATGAGGAAGGGGAAATTATTTGTGGTGATATATTAAATTGAAGGAGAATTTTTACCTCATGGGGGGAGACCTGCCAATCATCTAGGTGCCATTGGTCTACTAGGATTTCCTCTTTGATATTATGTATTATTCCTTTCCATATCCCTTCCACATTTTAACATTTATCTTTGAAGATTCTTCTATTGTGTTCTTTCTATGTTTCCCATAGTAGAAATCCAAATTCCAAACCCCAGCCTCTATTAAGGACTGGGGTTGAGAAAATATATTTTCTCCATACTGCAATAGTTTTTGGAATGTTCCATTGATCCTAATCCAAATGATAAAAGAGAAGCACTAATTTACTCCATAATTCCTCCGCAAAGGGGCATGTATTCAACAAATGTTCTAAGGTTTATTCCTGACTGCTGCACATAATAAAATAGGATGGTATATGAACCCCTCTCTTCTAACGTTTATCCTAAGCTAGAATCATTTTCCTGCACACAAGCCAAATAAAAGAAGGCACCTTTGGCCAAAGGTGTTCATTCCATATCTTTCTCCAAATAGAACTATGGTTGTCCACGATGCTTTCTGCTACTATTTTATATGCCTCTCTTACATTGAACATCCATTTGGTGGAATATCCCCACCTTAATATGTGTTGACCATCCTGATTTACTATTTTCCTGGTATGAAATTCTTTGTTCAACACCTTCCATTGATCAGTTAATGGGGGGCTTCACCCACTCATTTTGGTCTTTCCATTGCCTGTAATTCAGGTCATTCTATATGAGTTTCCATAACTGATCTATTGTGACACAATTATGGCTACTCATGAAGAAAAAGAAGTCACTCGGGTCATGTCATCTGAAAAACCTTCCTCATTTTTTCCATGTATATTTCTAGAAGAGTGCACTTTTCCCATCCCGAATTTACTAGAATGTGTGGTTTATGACAAGATATATTTTGTAGATAGCTAAGTTCCAAGTTGAAGTAAGCTTAGGGAATTCATGTATCTTATTTTATCTATTATAGAGGCTGAAATACCATATTTTCTTATCCATATATTTTTCCAAAGGTTAGGACCTCCCTTTAATCAGTATGACCAAAGTTTGGCCCCAAAGTTTTTTTTTAGAATCTCCCAGTCTCTCAAGCAAATAACCCTAGATAAATTGCGTTTAATAACATTATCATAAGATACCAGAGCCCATTTTTTGGCTTGCTGGGATCCTCTGCAAAGAAATTTTTTTACAATCTTTGTCATTGTAAGACAGGTGGACTTAGGAGTAGTTAGACCCAAAATTTGATAGACTAAGATCGATTTTAATACATATTTCCGAAGAACAACTCTACATGCAATATTAAGTGATATGAACACCCATCCATTAAGCTTATATTGAATCTTATGAATGAGATCTTTCCAGCAGGCAATACTTATGGAATTGATAACCAGAGGCATGCCCAAGTATATAATAGGAAGGAGTCCAATACCAAAGGCCATAGTTTAGATAAAAGTATTTGGATGGGATTCAGAGTATTAAAGAAAAATATATTTTATTTTTCATTGTTGATAAAATTTATAGAAGCCTGGATAAACTCCTCCAAAATTTCCTTTAGCTTTCCAATTCCTGCAAGGATACTCTAGAAAAAAGAATAAATTCATCAACAAATTGTTGATAACTAATTAGCAGGTCATTTCCCGAGAGGTAGATTCCTTTGATTTGTAAAGCTTGGTTTGTCCATATAATATACTATCCTAATCCTTCAAGAAGTAGGATGTATAGGAAGGGGGGAACCTGATCACCTTGGCATACACCTCTTGAGGGGTTGAAGGTTCTTTAAGGGGAGACATTGATTAGTATCGAGAAGATAGAAGTACAGATGAGGGAGAAAACCCATTGAACCCACCTAGAGTTGAAACCATAACCCCTAACTATACTCAGAAGGTATGGCCAACTATGTCGGTCATAGGCCTTGAAGAGTTCAAGTTATATCATCACTCCATGGGAATTTAAGATGTTTTAGAGAGTAGAATAGTTCCTGAGAGCTAATGATTCCATATAGGATTTGATGTCCTTCAAAGAAACCTGTTTGCTTCGTGGAAATGAGTTTGGGAAATAGGGCCTTGTGCCTTTTGACTATTATAGTGGCTATGATTTTTTATATAATGTTACAAAGAGAAATAGGCCTAAACCAATATGGGTTCTATCAATGATCATTTTTTGGAATTAACGAGATGAAAGTAGAATAAAGTCCAGGATTTACCTTTCGAGTCCATCTAGATTTTCCATTGTTTTTAGAATGTCTCGTCTGATGAAATTCCAAGTTTCTTGGAATAATTCAACTATTAATGCATCCAAACCCATTTCTTTATTTTTATCCATTCCTTTTACTACTTCTTAGACCCCTTCAATCGTTACCGCCCTCATTAGAGAAAGTTTCTATTCACGGTTGACCAAATATGAAATGTGGAATGTTATTTGTTGAATTTATTCTGATTTATCTAGAACTTGATCTGATGGAAGGGAGTTGAAATGATATACTAGAATATATTTCATTTCCTCATGTGGGGTGAGGTGGTTCCCCGTGTCATCCTTTAAGGATAAGATCCTATTTTATTTTTGATGCTTAATCATAGCCTTGTGAAAGAAATTGGTGTTATTCTGCCCTTCCCTAAGACATTAGGCTCTCAATTTTGTTTCAAGAGAATTTCTTCCTATTTCCTTCAGTTCTCTATGTGATAAATAAATTTACCATCTTCCGTAGCCAACATCTCTGAGTAACCTTCCAAAATCATCCTTCATTGTATTCCTTTCATTTTATCTTGGAGGCAAAATTTCTTTACCATTATATTCTTGAACTCATATTTGTTCCAACTTTTGATTTGTTTTTTGAGATATTTTATTTTAAGCTAAAAGGTGTGCATGTAATTTATTCCTTAAATTATACTATACTTCCACTAGGTATCCATATTTCCCACACAATCCTTGTCCCTGAGCTAGAATGATTCAAATTTGAAAGGAAGATTCTGAGGGGTTAACTTAAAATATATTTCCAATATTATCGGACACTGGTTTGAGTGTTAACATAACAGGATAAAAGCCTCAAATACATGTCTTTTCTCACTAATTTTTCAGATACGAGAAACTTATCCAGGTGAGATTTCAGCTGATGGGCTCCTCCATCGCAATTTTTCCAAGTGTAAGTTTCATTAATTGTTTGAATATCCACTAGACTTAAACCGTGGAACACATCTATGAATTCTTCCATCTTTGGATATAGTTTTTAGATTCCACCTTTTCTTCTTCCATCGAAGAGATAATATTAAATTCGCCCCTATTATCCATAGTCCTCTAGACTTGACCTTTGTAGCTTTCCCATATTCTAGAGGAAAGTTTATTTTTCTCCTGGAATGTGGGGGAAAATATTATTCCGATGTGTGAGAATATCCCTGAAATAATTCGAGGGTAACTTACCCATTCATCAAATATTATCTCCTTTGGATTCCATTTGATTTCCAACCCTCCCGCGTTTCTGCGAGCCTGCAACGACATGACCTCGTAATGAAGCTTGAAAATTTTGACAATTTCCTTCATCTGATTTTATTTTACCTTCATTTATAGAATTAACATGATGCTCGACCATTCGTGTTTGAATATTTCCTTGAGATACCTTTGTTTTCCTCGATTATTGAGGCCCCTCACATTGTAGGAGACAATTATTGTTGAGAATACTTATTGATTTGGTGGGATACCACCGATAGCGGTACCACTCTTCCTAAGCTCACTAGTAAATATCCCACCATTTGGATTGATTTCTATAAATTTTTCCTCCCTCACTTCTTTCCCCCTTTACCTTTCATATTCTGATCCAAACCCATTGGAGCTTGGGGTCCTTGGTTTCCTTGTTGATACCAGTTTCTTGGATTTTCTTAGCTTGATATTTCTGTAAGGTATCTATGTACAATCTCTTTTCGTCTTCTGGAATGAAATGTTCATCCAAAGTTTTCCATTTTTTCACCAGTCGTTTGAGAATGATTTCTTCATTTCTCAGCTCTTCTTTTGTCTTGTTAATTTCCATGGTCACTTGACCTTTTTCATTTTCATCTTCCTCCCAATCTGCTAGTTCTTCCTGAGCTTTTCGATTTATTTTATTTTTTCCTTTGGGCATGGATCTCCCACTTTCATTATTTATTGATTCGACTAGTTCCTTTGGCTATTCACTATCCTCTTCTATCACTTCATACCTGTTGTTACTGCCCTGAGTTTTATGTTGCATTTTCTGTGTACTAATATGATTTATTTGTTTAATCTTATTTTTATTGTGGATAACTTGGAATCCCTCATTCTCATCCCATGTCTTATGGTTTTCCTTGTTTTCTTCTTGTACCATTGTTCTTGTCTTATTTTAAGGGAATTCTTGGAAGAGGTGTCCATATTCATGACATCTTCGGCACCGGAAGGATATGTGCTCATGTTCCAGGGGTTGCTGCTAGACTTCATCTTGATATTCTAGCTCAATACAAGGTACAGTGCCCCCTTCATATAGATTCAACCACTTTGATGAATCTACCTATGGATTTTTTTATTCCCTCAAGAATCTCGAGATCTAATAAATCTACTAGAAGGGTGAATAAATAGACCCATATTGGGGTTGCCATAAGCTTTTCCTAGTCTAGGTTATATAATTCTTCCCATAAGCACATGAATAAGGCCACAATATAGGAGAAATATGGTCCATTTTTTAAAATCCTCTCTTTTTCCCTAAGGCTAGTAAAAATTACAGTAACTAATCCTTTGGCCCCAAGATTTAGATCTATGTGGAATTTTGGTAGCCATTTTAATTAGATCTATTTGATAATATCCTTCTTCGATGGTCAAATCCCCATAAATTTGCATATTAAGGTATGGTATTTCATATATTTGTGGTATTCTTCCAAGTTATTATTTGGAATCATGAATCTCAGTTTCTTGGTTGCTCTTGGCAGGAATTAACCTCTCATCTGAGTCTGCCATTGTGCCTACATCAAAGGACTTGCATTGGTGCCTCCTTCCTTATTATTGCCCTCAGGTGATCAAACCTTGCTTCTTTATTCTCCAGCCACTACTTTACTATAGGAGGGGGTCTCTCCTCCCCCCCCCCCAGCTGGTGTACTCATTGATCTATAAACGACCGCTAGTTTGGAGAAGGATTGTGGTTAAGATGTGCCAAATCTGATGCAAATTTTCAGAAACTACAGAAGGTTTTAGAGATGATGGTTTGAAACCCTAGCAAAGAGAATTACCCTCCAACAACATCCTTTCATTGTTGGAGTTTTAGTTCTTTAAATTGGTTGAATTTCTCGGAAAAACTCATGGTGTGTTTTCTAAAGAAAATCTATAATAATTCTTTTGGGAATTTTAGATAAATTAATAAAATAGATATTATATTGGCGTCAAAGCCAATTTTCCTACTAGCTTGAAGGATTTATGAGAAAAAATTTCCATACCAAACATGAGAAATTATTTGCAGCTGTATTTCAAAAAATTGAAGATTGTACGAGAAAATGTGAAGAATATAACAAAGATATTGGTATAAGATTTAAACATTATAATATAGAATGTGAAAGAATAATTTAAGAACCTAATAGGAAATTCACAATAATGGTATATCATATTGAAGCATGGGAATCATCAACGATGACAAAGGAAAAAATAAGTCACAGATCATAAAATGAACATGCAAAAATGGAAGATAAAATGACTAGCTTCTGTAGCAACACCATCGAATAAAATACATGTGCCCTTACATAAGAGAAAACTCTTGTATTTGAAGCTGAAATCCATGATAAGTGTATCAAGGATAAATTTTAATAAGTTGCACCTATGGCAAATAGTTGTGAAATTTTCACAGCATTTTTAGCCATAAATGATTCAACATCACTATTGGTTGATAATTGTACTAAAATTAAAAACACAAGTATTCCTTGTACAAGAGCCCAATATTGTAGGTTGCCTCTATAGAATGACTATATTATTATTTCTATTATCATCAGAGTAACATAGTAGAAGAATGATGGAATTCCAATCTAGGAATGTGATCAAGGTGGATTACTTTACCATGCAACAAATTTTGATAGAGTGATTGGGTTTTAGTATATTCTATTGGTGCAGTAGGGATTCTTCTAATTTATTTGGGATCTTGGAATTGGCAGACAAGTTCAAATTTAATCCATATAATAAATATTGGGAAGGGAGGATGGTAATGTCCCTTTCTAGAGAGGGATTTTGATTTGATTGTTCACTATAACTTAAGAAGAAAATAAAATTTATAAAATGAAAGTGAATAAATAGATTATTTTATATTATTTTATTGTTTAACTGTTTATATGGTAAGGAAAATAAATGATATTTATGTATTGACATGGTCAAGGAATAAAATGTTATAAAAGGAGATTGAATCTCACTCCTTGATCATCCATTGGTTATTAATGTCTGATAATTGTTTGGGGAGATATAATAGCTTACAGAGTTGGTGGGACACCCCTGTGGAGATCCCATTTTTGGTGGTGGAACTACCCACCCTAGCTAATGATGATTAGTTTTGGTGGTGAAACATCCACCCTAGCTATTCAAGTGAGAGAACCACTTCAGGTTCTTCATTTGTGTTGAATGACTAAGGAGGTTTGAACATCTGTATTTCTAGGAGGATCAAGTTGGTGAGTCAAGTTAATATCTCCAAGAATATTGAGTTGCTAAAGGTCATGTTGCTGAGGAGCAAACAAAATTCTTGAGGAATTATCCATCCAAGAATTCCAAGATGATTTAAGCTTCAAATTTTCTCAATTAAATTAAAGTAATTTCCTCTCATAATTATAAATAAAGTAGCCAGGTTTTTGAATCTCCATGTTAATTGATTTATTTTCTATAATTTACTGGAAAAACATTGGAGTTTATTTCTAGGGTTTGTAGTAAATTATTTGCATCTTTTTGATTCCTAGAATTTTAATTGTTTGAGATTCTTAGCAAAAATCATGTTGTGTTTTTCTGAAGAAAATCCATAATAAAATTTTTGGGAATTTTAGATAAATTAATAAAAGGAATATTACACCTTCCATCTAGGTTTTCTCTTGAAATATCAACCCTCATAATATAGATTTCATATTTCAGTAATTTTTTTATCATATCTATTGTTACAACAATGTCTAGTGGAATATCCATGGAAATTTATGGATAAGTCACATCTTTAAAAATTTTGGAAATATTCAATGTTTTGTCGACAGTCTACTATTAGTGTCCAATAAGAAATTGACTAAGAATTCTACTAGTTGGTCAAGTGAACCACAACAATGGTTGGTGCACTAGTCAAGGAAACCAAGGATTTTTTTTTGCAGCTTAGAAAATGAAAGTGGACAATTTCTTCCTTATTTCAAGGGATTTAGTTACACTTTGGTAGCATATATGGCAAAATTATGGATTAGTTTATCATGGATGTTTCTTGGTTTCTTGTGTATATTAGCTTGTGTTGATATGTGTCCACTTGTGTTCACGTTTTGTAGTAATATCTTTAGATACCATCTCTTCTTGGAATGCATATCTCTTTGATCTATCAAATTCCTTGTTTCTCCAATAATTTATATGCATGTACTTTCTTGATAAAAAATTTAGACACAAAATCCAAGAAGTGTGTGTCCGTTGGATATTGAAAGAATCATTTTGTCAAGTAAAATGGAGGAAGTAAGTGTGGTGAAATTGATAAAGTGCAAATGATCAATAAATAGTTGACAAGGAGGGTCCACTAGGTAATTGACTAAGCATTCCAATGATTGGTTAGGTCAACTAGTACAATGATTCGGTGCATTAGTCAATGGAATAAATGATTTTGTTATGCAATGTAGCTGACCAACGTGGACCTTGTCTTCATTACTTCAAGGCTGTTAGTTTCACTTTGGAACTATATGTTGATGAACTTATGGATCAATATATCATGCAAGTTTTTTGGTTCATTTGGTTTCTTATTTTATGTTAAGATATGTTCACTTGTGTCCAAGAGTTGTATTTATGCATTTAGAATTCATATCTTCTTGGAATGTACAACTCTTTAATCTATCTAACTCCTTGATTCTCCATACATTGTTTCCAACATGTTTTAATCCCCTTTATAAATCATAAATCTAATATAAAGTATTTTTTTGTTCTATTAATTATAAACTCAGAGAAGTAAAACAACATAGATACTTACAAATTCCACAATTAATTTTTGATATTCTATCATATACACACAGCCTATATTTAACCCAATGTCAAACAATTATTCTGATGGTTCTTCTTTGTATGTTAGCACTTATTTGAAGACATTCATGGATAGTTGTTGTAAAATAACCTCAAATATATAAAAATGAAGCCTTGAGTTGTTATAAGGAAATATTAACTATTACTTACAGAATTTTATATTGACCCTTTTCTTCCTTATCATCCTATTTTATGTGTTGAATGAGTTCCATTTTGCTTTCTTTTCTCCAAGAAAACAATTGTAAATTAAAATTTAATGCTAAATTATTTTTTTATATGTAGAAATTAAATCATAATTACATACATTCGAAGCATGCTATTGTTGAGATGGCTAATCTTGCGATGTAATTATGTCCATTTCTTTTATCATATCCTTGTACACTTTTTGGACATTCCCACTAACATGTTAGCATATCAACTCGTTGATGAGTTGGGATTTTAATAATATTCCTAAAAATGTAAAAAATATATTTATATTGATATATGAAAACTAAATACAACAAAATTCATATTAATAAAATGAATGGTGTGTGGTAATATATACGTACAATTCTAGAAAATTATTTTAATTAGGAATATTACCTTTTGAATGATTCCTTTTTGTTATTGTATGTTTTTTCTATTGCAAGTATGACATGTTTCATTGGCCATTGCTTTGGAAATTCTTCCTGTAGTTTAGATATAATTGGGTTCTTGGACTCTTTGGATTGATTTTTGTACTATAAAAGGAAAGTAAATCTATACCTCATTCATATTTTTTCATTTTTCAATCATATTTTTACGCTCTTTTGCACTTAGATTAGAAATAATCTTATCAACCTTCTTCATTTTATGGCTATGCATGACACACACTAGCCAATAAATAATATTTAAACTTACATATAGTTCAAACATATTAATTTTGTAAAGAATTTACAAAGAACTTGTCTTCTCTAATTTTTTCAATGTGCTATAATTGTGTCGATAAGTAGTTTTGTTACTTGACACCTTCTCAGACATTTTTTAGCAATATACATGTATCATTCAATACAAGAGTCATTAAATATATTTTATACATAAATCAAATAATTTCTAGCCAAAAATTCCTATGGTAATTGGCATTTTTATTTGAATAAACACATTGGTGTGTTTATTCCATTAAACACATCGAATGTTTAATTGTTCGGCACCGTTGCTGATATTTTTTTAAATTCTTTTAAATTGTGACAATGCAATTTGTAATGATAAACACATCAGAATGACTTAACGGTGCTATTTGGCAGAGGTGCGAGGGTGTGTAATATTACACTAGGAGAAACAATGAATATATTGGACATAACTGAGAGTGTTCTAATATATCGATTTGTTGCATTACATGGGGCACTCCAGTGCCTTACATTACACAAGGTGCACCGTAGAACATATATCTATTTTTTTTTTTAAGGCAGCTCTGACAAGGTTTCGATCTAATTCAATAAGTGACCCCCCTACTTTATATGTGAAATTCCCTATATACAGTAAGTACACAAACCCATTAAATCCAAAATTTCTAAAATGAAAAACCCTAATTCTGAAGTAGTAGTGGGCGTTAAATCCTAAGGTGAAATTTTGTAGTCACATAAGCAAGAAGAAGGAAGGGTTAAGGTAAGTATTCATTATTTCTTTTTTTTTCCTGAAATTTAATTAAATTTAAACAAGAAAAGAGATCGTAAAAAAATTTACTAGTAAAACCAATAGTAAATTTTTTATTGTATAGGTTTTTTTTTTTTTTAATTTGTGAATAAATATAACTGAAATTATAAAAAAAATTAACATTAAAATCAACAATAAAATTTGAAATCTTTGCTATCTAGGGTTTTGAGTGGATCACCATACCTGTCAAATTTTGATATTTTTGTGGTTCCAAAATATTTTGTTGCTCCATAGTGCTCCCAATATTTCTCTCTTTCAAAACATCTCTCTTTTAATTAAACCATATATATATATATGTAACACAGAATAAATTTAAAACTTTTACTATGTAGGGTTTTGAGTGAATCACCATACCTTTGAACTATTAATATTCTAAATAGTTCTGCTGCTCCAAAGTATTCTATTGTTGAACAATTCTCCTGGTATGTCTCTCTTGCAAATCACTCCCTTGAAAATTTTTGGAAAATAATGAAATAATGAATAACCTTTTACTATTTAAAGGAGTTTATGAAATTCAATTTCAAAAAATCGATTGCTGCTCATTTCTTAATTTAAAAAAAAGAAAATAAATGTGGTTTTTTCCACTTTATCTGAACATCAGTGTGTTCGACACTAAATAGCATTGAGGAATTTATTAGAAAAGTGCACTGACATTGTCAGGGCACCAATTTTTTTCCATGTACAAACATGATACAATTTTATTTTTTCCGCAATACGGAAACTATGTGATTATAATTTTAATGCAATGGTGTAGCTTGTATTTAAATGCATTAGTGTTGTAATTTTTATAAGAGAAACTTCATATTAGTGTGGTGAAAATATAAATTTGGGTTACACTTTTTGCCCTCTTTTGAGAAAAAAATATTTTTTAGAAATTCTTCAACTTTCTGCAAGCCAAAACAATATTTCTATTTAGAATTTCATTTTACAATAAAAATAAAACTTGTTAGAAATTTTATTATCTTTCTATTTCTTCTTTTTTGGATTTTTTATTCACATTTGATATGTCAACTTAGTAATTCTTTGAGTGTGTGTTCTTTAAGAATCAAGGGATTCGTAAAAAGCCATGTTGTTTAGCACCAGTGTATTCTTTGTTAACTTGGTGTTTTTTAGAAAAAAAATGTGTTGCAACAATATAGACAAACTCTACTTTGGTATCGTTATATTTACGAAACCAACTGATACATATCATAATTACTACAATTATTTTAACAGTACCAATATGAAAAACTTCATATTCAGAATATGTTTAGTTAAACTTCAAGTTTTTCAACAATTTTTTTTTCTAAGTCTAAATTCTATTAATATAACATATAGTACATGGAGTGTTTGGCCTATGGAATTACTGGAATAGCCAATTCCAGAGGCATTATAAGTCAAAAGAATAAAATAGTGACTGCCCCAGAAGGGGAAACTATTCAAACCAGTCTTACTGCAGTTGCCCACAATGGGGAAACCAACTTCATACAAAAGATAGAGGTAAATTACGAAAATATCCAACAGAGACATATTAATCCAGAAAAAGAGACCCGAACTGAAAAGAAACTTGTAGAAGCTAGGTGTCATTGTGTGGGGACGGTGGCTCCTCCACAAATAGGAACATGTACTCAGCGGAGGATTCATCAGCCATCTTATCTTGAGGTGCGGCATGTTCAGGAGTATGGGTGGTGCGTGCACTTCCCTTGCAATCATCATCGCCAGACCAATCCCTATTACTGCTGTCGCTGCCACTGTTTCCACTTCCGCTGCTGCCCTTGCCTTTGCTGCTGGAAGAAGGGGCACCATGAATGATGGGGAGAGCTTCAGATTTATGCGAAGGTGGCTAAGGCATCGAGTCATTTGTGGATTTTCTGAGCATTTTCTTGCGGTGAAGATTGTCAGCAAGGGAAGCTTCCTCCTTGAAGCTGATGGAGATGGTGGTTATGATACAAAGGCATTCCAAGGTGCAGTTGTAGTGGAAATGTTCAGAGTGCATGGTGGATGGAGAGGGAAGCATCTCCAAATTCTCCAGAGGCAGAGAGGAGTGACTGGTGGGGTGGCTCAACCCTGAAGTGCGAATAGGATTTAAGGAGAAAGACCTCCTTGAAGCCAGATCTCAGCCTCTACTACTACGAGTTGTAGGGTAGTGGCCGTAGGAATCCTCAAGAGATGGAGAAGAAGACTCAGAGCGGTGGGAAAGCTAAGGCCGATACACCCGTCCACGCCCACTACCACGTCGGCATCACATCTAGTGACGTCTGGGCATAGTGGAGTTGGTGGAGGCGATGGTGATGGTCTGAGAGAGCAGAGCCAAAGGAACCAAGGTTTGAAGAGCCAAAGGGTCAGAAGTATGAGGAGCCGAAGGCTCTGAATCAAAATTAAGGCTATAGTGGAGGCTATGGGAGATGTGGTGGCCAGGGCCGAGAATAATACAACAATACAGGATGCATTGCCTCCCTGTGGGCATTCTAGAGCTCGGCTCTGAGACCACAAAGGGGCAGATACAACTTGAAGGCGATGGAGGAATGCTGCAGCACGGAGGCATTTTGAAAGGGCGGTGGCTGCATTGACCAACGAGAAAATTAATGAAGCCTTGTTGAATGCAGTTGGCAAGTTTTAATGCCCATGGCTTGAGCCCATGCGTGACCATGTGGCTAAGCCATGTGTCACACATTGGGCTCGTCGTATGCCCGCCTTCAATATTCATCCGCATCCGAGAAGTTTATCAACATATTAGTTATAAGTTAAAAATATAAAAACTACCCATTATAGACGACATACAAATGTAATACACCATAAATTTTTTATTTTTTTATAGTGTATTTTGTGAGATACAAAAGATTTGATTTCACTGAATCATAATGACCTTCAGAAATTTTTTGCATCCATTTTATTAGAAAATTAATTTATATATATATATATATATATATATATATATATATATATATATATATATATGGAATTGCATAAAATTTATATCTCTTGAAAGTATAATCAATTCTGCAAATGCTAGTCTTGGTTCTGAAAGTTAATTCATCAAATTTCATGGAGTTTAACCATTCCAAAGTTGAAGAAATGAGCTTAGAGCCGAGATGCAAAAAAATTCCCCATCCCATTAATTTTAATGACATAATAGTTTGGCCAAACTTTTTTTTCATGTTCGGGTGAACTTTTGGTTGCTCATTCCATCAGCCATAGAAAAAAATTCGATGAGGCCCCTCCAAGAAAAAAAATCCGCAAACTCCATAAATAAACGAAACGTGAAACATTATTTTTGCACATTTCTTCTGAGATGTTAGAATTCATTTTTATTTTCTAAATTCTAGAAAAAGGTGTGTAACAATGTTGTTTTATTTAAACACATCGATGTGTTTTTGTACAAGAGCACTGATATGATAACCTATTTTAGATTTTACAAAATGTTAGAAATTGGTGCAATATTATTTGGATTCCCCGGTGTTATTATGATAAACAAATTGGTGTGATTTGTTCTAATAAGCATACTAGTAGGATTTAAAATCTATCTGAATTTTTGTTTTCACATAAAATGAAATATTAATCTCAAATTATCCTTTAGGATGCATCCACATGAATTACAGTAGTTCATAGTATACATTTTCTGCATAAACTCACCTTATTCTTGAAAAATGGTTTGAAAACCATATTGAAATTCAGATTGTGGTTATATGTTTCTTGAAATTAATTTTAGATATGCACACAACTTTATTTCTTATTTTTCTCAAATGTAGGGACAAAATCTCAATCATATTAAATGACTAATTATTCAAATTTGAGCTCGTTCCATATTGTTTATCAAATTCATTCATAGAGTTCTCCCTTTCCATATCTCGTGAGTTCAAATTTTATTTATATTTCGATTACATAATTGAAGAGGTTGTGAATTTTCATCTACCAACTACTTGTGATATGCTACTCCTAATAAGAGCTTCCAATGTTTTTGAAATGGAGGAATATTTTTTGCATCTGAACTCAATTCTGAATTAGGATCTTGCAAATTTGGATACATTTTTATTCAAATTGAATACATTTTTTTTAATCGATGTCAATTTGAATAAAAATGTATCCAAATTTACAAGATCGTAACTGAGATTTGAGTTCAGATGCAGAAATTATTCCTCCATTTAAAAAAAATTGGAATCTCTTATCAGGAGTAGCATATCACAAGGAGTGCGTAGATGAAAATTCACAACCTCTTCACCCTACCAATTAGAAAATTGCATCTTCTAGCCACAATCCAAGATCAACGATGGAAATAATATTTTGGTATAATTTAATTTCAAAAAACCAATTGCATTGACATGATTACTAATATCATTGATATTGTACAAACAAAGTTAAATATTTTTTGAAATTAGGATTCTAGTGATGATGAGCGACCCACCTAACATCTTCTAGTGCACCCCACTACAAAATCAACTCGAGATAAGGTTGCATTAATTTCAATACCTAGAGAGAAAGCATACAAAGAATGGTTGATTCAACCACCTATTAAATTCCCACTATGTGTAGATTCACCAATTAGGAATGACTACAAGAATAGTAAATGCTCATGGCAAGTTGTAAATGGAGGCAATAAAATAGAGGTTGGTATGGATGATTAATTATGGGATATGAATACCATGGATGTAATGTTGTTAGATTCATTTCATGATGATGAGCGAGGGGATGATTCTCATATCACTGATACCTTATTCGAAACCTTGAAATCTGCTTCCACCATCCCTCTCTTTGGACCTAGTGGTAAGTCAAAGTCAACTCAGTTAGGGAAAATTATGTTGGTTTACAACTTGAAAGTGAAGTTTGGCATGTTAAATGTGTGTTTCTCAATAATTTTGAGGTAATTCACTTGCATGATCGATCGAGTCCCTTATATATTGGTAAATATTGTCACACAGTCAAAATTATAAATGGTCGATTTTACGAATGTTAAATATTTACATTATACAAATATATTTTCCAACAACTACAAGTTATTCAAAGATAAGGTTCTTTCTAGTGATAGTGTTTTGTTGGGTTTCTATGAATAGGAAAATCAGTTGTTGAAAATATTACGTGTTGAATACATATCATATAATGAATGTCTAAATGATTGTATTATATATAGAGGATAATATGCAGACAAAGAGATATGTTTGAAATGTGGGCATGGAAGGTACTATAATGAAAAATAATATGGTAAATTGCATGGTCCTCCTCACAAGACATTGAGTCACATGCTTATAATCCCAAGGATTGAAAGGCTCTTTCATTGTAAATAATTATCTATGTTGCAGGGATGGCATGCCTCACACATAAGTGAGTCACTAGTTATGTGAATCCCAATAGATTCAATATCCATGAAACATATAGAGTATACATGGCCTGAAAATTTCAAGGATGAAGTATGAATTCTACAACTCAACATATCCATGGATGTTGTCAACCCATATTCCAACCAAAACTCCAACTATTATGTTTGTGATGTACTAGTGATCAATAATAATATCCCCCCATGGTTATCCATGAAGAATGAACATCTTATGTTGGCTCCCACAGTCCCTAGTAGAAGAAAAGTGAAGAATATGGATGTCTAGTTAAAACCATAGGTAGATGAGTTGAAGGAATCATAGGAAGGGATACATGTGTACAATATATAAGGACCCATCGCAACAGAGAGGATTTTTATGTGGTATGGCATATATGCTTACACCATACATGGTTATCCAGGATTCAGAGTTTTCTTTGGTAAATTACATTTTTATTTCTTTTTTTATACATGTAAAAATATTGTTTCACATATATTTAATTTAATTCACTGTAATTGTTCTAGTCTTTATGGTCGGTAAAATGTCAGCCGGTATACAATAATTTCGCAGGTCTTGTAACAAAAGGGTATCATGGATGTAAATTTTCTGGACATTATCTAATTGATAGGTGGTATAACCACTTACAAAAGCCAATGTATGATTGCTTCAGGGTATTCCTTGTTAATTTTTCATAGAGCTACATTGTTCTTTGCTTTGATAGTTTATTTTCTTCAAAAACATGTTAATTCACGCCAGAAAAATTATATCATTATAAAAATTATATAATTATAAATATCTACATGTGCAACTATATAGAAAGAACAAATCCATCATCATCATCTAAGCAACGGAATGAATAATGAACAAAGGAAGGAAAGCATGCACACATAGAGACACCAGGATTGGTACGAGACAAGAGAAAAACCCACTCTGGGGTAAACCCTTTCAAATTACTCTTTTTACATATTCATCAAATGATTCAACAAATAATTGAAAAGTGATCCACTAGTCCATATCTTATAATGTAGTAAAACAAATAGCACAAGCATAATGTGATATTAAACATATCTCTACTGAAGGAACTTGATTCTGAGAACTGAGATGCACTGGCACTAGATGTAGCATATTGATGAACAATGGTGATACTAAGTGAGAACTATAGATACATCTTGCAGTGAAAATATCTAGATTGGGTCCAAATATATGCACATCCACAATGGTACGAAACCCTAGATACAACTGATCACTAAACCTCACTGAAAACAACTGCTCAGTCCTAGATATGAATCCAAGATGATGTCAAAGACTAATCATAAGCAACTATGATTGATCGACATATGTATGAAGGAATTGCACAATAAATTGAATGGTACCCAAGTAAGATATGACCAGAAAATCCCTTAGTTGCGACCTCAACACGCTTAGCTCGCAAGTGAAGCTTCAATGGCCACTACCTAAATAGACTGAGCCTACGACTGAGGTCCCAGTCAAACTGATATAGCCTAGGAACCCTAGCCTCGACCTTAACACACCCAACGCATGGCTATAAAAGCTTAGTTGTTACATTAACAAGCTTAATTCATGGCTATGGCCTGAATCCTGCATTTTTGTGCCCACGACTATGGCTCAGAAGAACCAGATCAGAGTGAGCCTCTCGCCTATGATCATATACCCTATGCGAGATTCCCCCATCGAACTTGTGTGAGCCAAAACAGAAAAAGAGGAACCAAGAAAATGGATGTAAATCAAATATTTCTTAATAAAGTTTGTAAGAATGAGCTTGAGGTCAGCTCTATTTATATCGTTTGTGTAGGTCTGCTTGGGGTTAAGGCTGACTTAACTAAATCCATATGTGGTTAGGCCAACTCATTACATTTCACTTTAATAAATAAAATAATTCATAATTTTTCTTCTTCTTAACAAATTGGGGCAATATATGGGTCGATTTTGGTCGTCTCAAAAATAGGAATATAATGGAATTATAATTTAAAAAATATGAGATGTCCATAATGAAATTTGACCATAGTTTCATAAAACTAACACTCCCTCTCAATCAGGGAGAATTCCACCTGCCAATATTTTTTCATTGATCAATATTCCATTCTGGTATCTTCATGCATCATCAAATATCGAAACTGATCATCCCTTTCATGTATTCATCATGATATAAACCTTTCTCATTAAAAATCATCAATGTACTTCTTATTATTATTTCTACTTATCTCTTGATTGTGCCTACGGGTATGCTGAACATTCTCAGTTCTAGAAAATTAATAATTTGTAACCGAAGGGGACCTTAAGTTACCACCCTTAATTCATTAGGCTATCATTCAGAATATTTTTCAATGGGATACTACCTAGAACATCATCATTAATCATCATCAAAGGGAATATCATCAAGGAGCACTCCTCAACTCGTAATTGCATCGAGGAGCACATCTCGACCCAGAATTGCACGGGGGAGATATACCTCTAAAACCCCATATATAGCAACAAAATATCCTCCACATAGAGAGGCCCATATCAACCCTCATATCAAATCTCGAAGCTCAATCTCGACTTAGAACTACATGGGGTTATCTCAACCCTCCTATTTTGTACTGATATTCCCATCGATGACCTTGAATAGTCACGTGGTAGACCACTTGCATCATAATCAATTTGGGTTGTACACCCCAAGTACATTCTCAAATCGTTGGGAAAATTAGGAGCGGTATTCCCGACAAGCCCTACTTATGGGTATGATGCCAACTGGGGTATATTCAACAAAGATCAATCATAGGAGCAACATTCTCCAACACTATGAAGATAGGGGAGCAACATCACAACCCTATGGGTAACAGATATGGAATACACCCTATTATCCTTAGTTCCCTCAACCCTATGAGCCCTTTATCTAAATTCCTCATCCTAGGAGCTCAAACAGGGAGGAAAAGATGGCTAACTGTCGTCTATCAAGGTTGATATCAACATACTCACATATGGTATCTAGTTATCACAATTGTGACTGATTCTTGTTCATACGGGACATAAAATCAAATTTTATGTTAGAACATACATAATCATGTAAATCACAACAAGATACCAATCACAATAGGATGTCATAATCATCCTCCCTCTCATAGAGGTGTCAATCATGCATGGATACAATAATCATCCTCCCTCTCATTGAGGTGTCAATCACAAGCCTAAGATTGTCTCGAACAACTACACTGTCTCAATGAATGGAGAAATCATAGTCACAACTATATGCAAATGGGATTCTCTATCATCACAGTGTATCAATGTCTTATCCAGATCATGCTCATCCAACTCTCTAAGGAGATTCTTCATCCTTCCTCACAACTAGCCTTGTTAGCAGCTTTGTGCCCGACCTCAATTGAGCTATGGACTTATATTCCAAGATATCATGGAACATATCATATTAAGGCAACATCCAAATGCTCTCTTCAATAATAATCCCATACATAATCATTTCATTCATGCAACTACATATCATAGGAGAAATATATCAACCTTTAAAAGTAGAACGTTTCGTGCAGATATTTCAAAATATTTTTGGTGGAAATTCTGAATGAAGAAACTCAATCATGAATTTAATCATGTTATATATACATCATATACGAATGGATGTTTGAAATGGAAAATCAATGATCTAATAAACCATCAGTTTCCATGTCAACTTCAACAAAATTTGAACTTTAAATCAGAGTGTCCAGGGATTTACATTACACAAATAAATTTCAACAATATTGCAACATGGGATTTCTTTCCCAAATTCCACAAATCGATTCATCATGCCATGATATATTACTTTGAGCTTTTGAATCCATCTCCCACTTACTTATATTATCGGAGGCTCATCATCTGTCAAGGTCAGACTATCAAAATTAATGCAATACCTTGGAAATCATTATCCTGAATTCATAGGATAAATATCAAGTATGGATGAATCAGAATCGGGGAGCTTGAATCATGAAATGCTCTCAATAGGCATAATGTTTAGAAAACAAATAGACTCATAAATCAATGTTGTGTCAACGAAGCCATATCATTGAGTTTAGAAGCCAGACAAAAACTATTATTAGAGACATCATAGTATCAATTATTTCAACCAGAGATAGGTAGAGGTCATATCAAGTCTTGACTTCATTTATTTTCAAGCCATAAAGTCTGTCATTTAAAATTCCATTACAAGCCATTTACATCAGCAAATGGAAGTGCATACAATAAGGTTAAGTCATACAGGTTCCATCTTCGTATTGAATCAAAACAACCATTGTGCTAGCAAAAAGGAGGCCAATTCAAAACCATAATTTAGAATACTCACATACGAAACTGAAGGTCTCTATTCCCACATAAAATTGAAATCAAGGAAAATCAACAATCGAAAAATCATGTCCAAATAGAGAGATCTATAATCCAAATACATGTATCAATCATCAATTCAAATTTCTATAACATCATGAAAAGGTTCAAAAAACAAATCATATATATCAGTTGGTCAAAACATGTAGCATAATCCTCAAACATATTAGGTCACCTAGAAACACAAGTTATATTCAAACATACGAAATTTTCCTACTGACAGATCTTACTAGTATCTAAAACACATCTGCAGAACTGACATCTTCTAAGTTACCATCTAATTTCATGCTCAATTTCAGCTATTACATAAATCATTTTACAATGGCAGGACATGTTAGAGATCCCTTTATTCAGAGTAGAGATCAAATTCATTCTACATCACTCCAATTTTGTGTCTATTAGGCATAATAACATATATGGGCCTTCCTTTTCATGAGTGAGGCTCTTACCTCTACTATATATCAACAATGTCAGATACCCATGTTTCATAGAAGGGAATGTAATTTCATTTTCATACATTTAATCAACCTATATTTACTCGAGTCATACAATAGTTAGATCATAAAAACATATCTATCATGAACGTCAACATCATGTCATCAATATTTCATAAAGGGTTGGACTTGAAGGATTAGGGCAACAACCTGACGTGACACCACAACCTTATGAACCCAATAACAACACATCAAGTTAGGGAATTTAATTTCACCATATTCCATAACCATAGGTAGTATGATATCCAGAAAATCAATATCATAGATATACCTCTATCACAATGGTTGCCAATAACCACCCAATACCATGCTTATCATGATCAATAGGATCAATTTAGGTTATAAAAAAAACCAACATAGTCTAATATCTCTTTCCATGAAATTTCATCATAATTATCACAAGCATTATCAATATCATATCAATGAGGTAAAATTATATAATAAATACAATAGGTCTTATGCATAGCAAGATTCAAGAGTACTGCTTACTTGAGTCAGGATCACGATCTCAAAACAATAGACATTATCCAAACATCAAGATATGCCAATGTATCAAAAATAAAAAATAAGTAGCCTTGCAGAATCAAGAACATCCCCATGATCAAAAAAATCAGTACTAGGTGCACCATTTCATCATAGGAAACATAAATCCTAATAACTTTCATATTCATGCATGAGCCATTTACGAAGGAGACATTCTCAAAATACCATAGGGCTTACCTAGACATCTAATTTTATAGCTGGAACATAACATTAAATCAATATACCATGCATACCTTGTGGTATTACCTATGTACCTTCACATAGGAAACCTGTAGTGCTCAAGTTCTTCTTTACCTCTTTCAGATCTGGTCATCTTTCCTTCATTTCAAAATATCCTCAAGAGGGATCTACTCATCACATCTCATCAATGAGGCTAGAAACATCTAGGTACTCAAATGTACATGCAGGAAGTAATGACTAGAAACAATAATCATAATAATTAGATCCATAAGTATAAACAAGAGTATAAGTCAAGGAATAATTATCTTCAATGAGAGATTATCCTCTCCCTCTTCAACCAACCTTCAAGAGCCATCCATAGACCATAAAACAATTTTTCCTTCAATCAACAACTTTATCAACAACCAAGTCATTTTTCAAATCGATCCCAAGTGCTTCACATAGATCACATCTCATGATTCTTACCATAAACTAGTGTTTCTCTCAAACCCTCACTATCACATAATTATCCACTAACTATCTAGGGTTTTATTCATACCCTAGAATTCTTTTAGGTCTCTATCATCCTCTTCTTGCTTCCATAAAAGTGTCTCTATGGGGGTGATCTTTATGGATTTTCTTCAGTCTTGCTCTTATCCCATGCTATTTTTTCATAGAGGTACATTGTTCTTTACTTTGATAGTTTCATTTGTTAAAAAATTTGTTAATTCACCCAGAAAACATTATATCATTACACAAATCTACATTATTAACTATCAACATGTGAAACTATATAGAAATAAAAATATCTTCATCATCATTTAAGCAACATAAGGAAAAGGAACAAAGGAATAAAAGAATGGACACATAGAGACACCAGGATTGGTCTGAGACGAGGGAAAAACCCATTATGGGGAAACCCCTTACAAATTATTCTTATTAGATAGTCATAAAATTATTTAGCAATAAAGAGTATAGTGATCCATGGATCCATATCTTCATAATGTATTAAAATAACTAGGATAAGCATAATGTGAACTTAAACATATTATCTCTACTGAAGGAACTTGATTGTGAGAAATGATATGCACCGACAGTGGTTGTAGCATACTTATGAACATTGTTGATACTAAGTGTGGATTTTAGATACATCTTGTAGTGGAAATATCTAGAGCAGATCCATAGATATACAAACCCACAATGTTATGAAATCCCAGATACAACTGATCACTGAAACTCACTGAAAACAACTGCCCAATGCTATATATAAATCTAGGATGTTGTTAAGTACTAATCGCAAGCAACAGTGACTGAGAAACATATGTATGAAGTCTCTGCACAAGAAACTAAATGTTACCCAACTGAGATCTACCCAAAAATTCCCTTACCCATGACCTCAACACGCTTAGCTCATGATTGAAGCTTCCTTGGTCGATACCTAAACACATTGAGCATGCAACCGAAGTCTTGATCAGCTTGATCTAGCCTAGGAACCCTAGCTGCAACCTTAATATGCCCAACTTGCAAATATAACAATTTATATGTTGCCTTAGCAATCTCATCCCTCGACTCTAGCCTGAATCCTGCAGTTTTGTGTCCAAGGATATGGCTCAGAAGACCTAGATCATAGTGACTCTCTCTCCTATGATCCTGAACCCTATGTGAGCTTCTCCCGTTGAGCTTGTGTGAGCCAAAATGAAAAAATATGAACAAAGACAACGGATGTAAATCAAATATCGCTTGAGCAAGTGTGTGAGAATGAGATTGAGGTTTCCGCTATTTATATTTTTTTGTGGGTATTATTGGGGATAAGGATGACTTAACTAATTCCATATGTGGTTAGGCCGACCCATTCCATTTCACTTTAATAAATAAAACAATTTATAACTTAACTTCTTCTTAACCGATTGGGGAGATCTATGGGTCGATTTTGGTCATCTCAAAAACATGAATCTCATGAAATTATAATCATGGAAATGAGAGCTTTGCATAGCATAATTTGGCCTTAGTTTCATAATTTTAATATTCCTCCCGTAATAACACCCTTACATAAGACCAACATCCTCTTTAAATGTTAAACCAAAGAGAACCCAAAGGACTGCAATAATGAGACCAACTAAATGGATTAGAGAATATGAGTGAGATAAGTACAAGGAGTTCTGATAAATGTTCGACTCAAATGAAGAGCCTATGTTTGATGATCCATAATTCTTTGACACCTATGTTGAAAAATTTTCCATTGTGATGAAGAGGAAAATTTTCTTTTATGAGCTCCCATATTGGTATCATCTTCAGGTTTCCCACTTACTAGATCTCATGAATATATTTAAACACTTTTCATCTTCTTTATGGAGTCACATATCATTGAAATAAAGTGACACATTGGATATTTATTCAAAAACTAAAAATAAACATTGGTAGAGACAAGAAACTAGAGGAGATGTTGGTCCCTCTTGGTATTCCAAAGAAGGTGATGTCCCATGTATTTTAAAGACAGAGGATGTTTCTTTCACAAAGGAAGTTATAATGAGTGTGAAGGTGCCTTATTTATATGGGCCTTCACTACGGTGTTTCTTCATTGTGGAAGACCATTTGTTGGGGTTAAAGTTGCATGACCAGTTGAACCTTATAAGAGTACATATGTCAAAAACATGATTTTATTATTATTATTTTATTTTTATGAAATGGCATATTTTATAATTAATTTTTGTATAATGTACTATTTAATGTGCCATTGCACTATCCTTTGCTCATGCATGGGTGTGTGAACCATCAGTTACCCTAAGAATTATGAAGTGTCATAGCTAAATTATCTACATTTGTATGTTGGGTCACATCAAAAGAGATTCATATGGCTAACATTACATGGTTGCGTCAACAGATAACTAAGATATGTTTTATGTTTGAGAAGGAACTATCGACAAGTTTCATGGACTTCCAAGTTCATCTTCTAATTCACCTAGTAGATGAGGCAGAATTAGCCAGGGTCATTTCTTATCATTGGATTTTCTTAGAGAAGTACATTAAGAAATTGAAATGTTTTATTCGACAAAGATAAAAACTCGAGTTTTCTATGGAAAAGGGGTTATATCATTTGATTCTTTCTATTATGCAAATGAGTACATCAATCAGATCAAAAACACACCAAGTGCAATGATTTTGGACAACGGTAGGGATGAAAACAAAAGAGAAGGTGAGCTTCTCCAAAAAAATGGAAAGAGGCACATGATAAAGAGTGCATGGCTTATCATTTGTCAATTTTTTACATAATAACTATTCACACTGAACTTCATATTAATTTTTATTTTAATCTTACACATACTATGTGTGTGTGTATTGGTTTGATTTCAACAATGAATTGAAAAATTGAAGCCATCAACAAATTCATTCTTCAAAATATGGAAGTGACACAACCGTGGTTCATATTGTACGAACAAAAGAGGAGGAAATGGGAAAGTGACAGGAAATAATCCAAATGGTTGAATGGTAGAAACATGCAATATCTTGATCATTTAAAAGAAAATATGCCAATGACATGCCCTAACATTTGGGTTTTCATTAAGTTAGAGAGAAATACAATACATATGGCCATTATTCGCGTGTTGAAGAGGATGCACTAAACATAGGGATTGGGTGCACCAACTTGATAATTGTAATCTCTTTCTATACATTTTTAACTTCATAATGCACCTTTGAATTGTAACATATATATATATATATATATATATATATATTATTTTTAACTATGTTCGGGTTATTAGACACGTGACATTGTGATTTTCCCACATTTTTATAGGTGCATTTATTCTCATATATGTGGGCCTATGGACATCATTTTTGCATGAAGTATTTTGATAATGGATTCATGACAAAAGACTGTGGAATCGAAGTCGAGTTCGACCAACCTAGTCGTGCTAGTCACCATGATCAAAACCTAATGCAAGGAACATTAGCTTATGTTGGAAAGATACAAGAGATCATTCAAGTGGACTTCTCTTTTTTTAATGAGTTATTTTTAGGTGCAAGTGGTGGGACACCTTTTATCGGAATAATGTAAAGGAATATCACGATAGTGGGATTATATCTATCAACTCTAGAAATATGTGGCATGAACCTAGGGAGCCTTATGTTTTCCTAAAACACTGCAACCAAGTGTTATTTTTACTCAAATGTGTTGGATAAGGATTGATGGTTCATATTAAGACACAACCCTATATCGAAACATATGTTTGAGAATAATATTTTTATCATGCCAAGTGAGGAAGATAATCAGGGTGATGACAACATAGACTGAAATGTACTTGTGTTATTTCATCATTTATACCATTGTTGTATGTTTTTGTTTTCTTTATTTAATTAATTATATTTTTTTGTATTCATCTTATTGGAATTTTATATAATTAGTAAGAGTCACAAATGTTTTTACATGTTGTTGTAGTGGAAACATTTTTACACTTAAAACTAAGTATTTCCGATCGTGTACTATATCTATGATAATATGATTCAACGTTACCATCCTTCTCAAATAGGAAAATGAGAAGAAAATAACCAAAATTAGAAAATAGTGAATTTAGAAAAACATTGAAGATTTAGTCTCAATTTAGATACTTTTTGGTTTATTAATCAGTTCACATGTTTTTTCTTCCCATCTAGTTCAAAATAAATCATGTAGTGAGAACTGTATGAAGACTTTAACAATGAAAAAATTGTGTATTAATATGTAAGATTAAATTCTTGACATGAGAGGTTAAGTCATGTTTATTATATTTAAATTACAGTTCTTGTGACATTATGTAAACTAGAAAAAGGTCGTATGCATGCATAAAATGTTGATTACATATTTTTATGGACCATGAGAGAAACAAATGGGCTTACATGGATGCATGAGAGGATTTATTTTTTTATTCATGGATAATGGAACAATTTTTACTTCTCTTTCAATGGTAATTATAAATAGAAGCTGAATCAATAAGTACGTTATGGCTAAGAATTAAATGATAAATAATGTGATGGTGACTAAAAGGCATTTGCTTGACTTTCAAATGGACTTTGTGATGTACTTTTCTTTCCTATTTAGGTTATTTAAAATAAATATCTATTTTTATGTATTTATAAGTAAAATATTTAAAGTATACATGTTTTTATCGTTGTGAACATGATGTAATATTAACTAGGAGATATCTGAAAACATGAATATTAGTGACTATCTATGTGGAAAAATTATTATTTCTTGAGTTTTTCATCAAGAAAAATCAAATATTTTATTTGTCTTAATTTTAAAGCTAGTATAGTATTAATTTTGTAATATTTAACTCATATTTATGTTTAAAAGGGTTAAATTTGAATGAGTTCAATAGGAAATAAAGAACCAAAATAACACCAAAATGTTATATCTTTAATACTAGAAAAAAGTTCACTTGCCTCTTTAAGGGAGAACTTCCAATAGAGAAAATCACCAACTACAAGTAACTTCACAAACCTTATTTTACATTTATTTATCCTCATATTTAGAGAGATAAATTTATAATTTAAATTGGTAAGAGTTACTATAAATAGTAAATTTAAATTGCTTGAAAATATCATAACTTTAGTGATAAATTAAATTTTATAAAATTTTTATTTTTTAAGTTATATTAACTCTGAATTAATTATAAAAAATTAAGACTTAAGTTTTTTAAATTTAACAATAGATTGAAGTGTATAAACCAATATTGAATTGGTTAATTTGTATGTTTGAGTACTTTATTATTATTAATATTTTATATTAAAAATTGAATGAATTACACATTTTACTTCTAAGTATTGAAATATTTTACTAACTAACTTAGAATGAACATGAATGAACTATCTAAGCAATAGAAAAATATTTATTGTAATTTTAAAATCATAGTTTCAAGCATAGTAAACTTTGTAATTTATAAAAATATCTTTGCATTTTATTTTTAAAGTCATAGACATTTTGCATGCAATTTTATATATAAAAGTTTGATATAAGTTCACCAATACATAATCTATTATAAATATTATTTCATAAGAAAAAAACATCATGATGATAAACATATAACAAACAAAAAAATCATCTAAGATACACATTCAAATTCACTGCCATCATCTATTTATATGGACCTCTAGCACATATAAATGTCATTAGCTAGCACACAAATCTAATAATATAATAGGGCGTCATCATCATGATCACATCTAACAAGACACAAACATTTTAATCTAACTTCAACACCACAAACCCCCTCAAGTTAATATGCGTCTCATGTCAAATAATTGTTATCACATACACGTCTATCTACAAGCACATTAAATTAACATATCTAATATGACCTAAAAATATACACATCAACACGAACATATAAATTGAGTCCAAAAACATGAACAAAAAATATGCACTGTTTATATAAACACACACACACACACACACACACACACACAAAAACAAGTTAAATAACTGCAATCAAATATCTAATACATTAGATGTAGTAGTGCCAACCCGGTTTAGAATAGAAGATGATGGATGGTCAACTATTACCTGAACATATGATAAATTGTTAGGCAGAGGAGGACGTGGCTGGTCTACAAAAAAAGATGATGGATGGTCAACTATTCTCTCAACATCTGTCGAACTCTGAGGTGGAGGAGGAGGTGGTTGGTCTACTCTGTGAGGAATAACATAGCTTGGCACATCCTATAGCACTGAAATCTTATAATCAGATGAATGAGGAGGAGGTGTACTACCAGAAGGATCATTAATACCTTGATAATGATCTGATGGGGCAATACTACTAGAATCATCTTGATCACCACCCTCATCATCATGATCTGATGAGGTAGCAGTGTGTGAAGGCTCATTTGATGTATCTTTCACTGCGAGCCATGAATCCATAATCACTGTCAGTAGCCTACTAGCTCCAATGGTATGACACGTAAGAGTCATAATCTCGTGAAAAAATCCCCTGTAGAGATCCATAAACCTAGGATCTATGCTAATGTCTCAAGCCCTATAATCCAGACTCCATCATTAACCAAAAATGTCGACAATCTATTGAAATATTCCATATGAAATATCAAACTAGCCCTACGGGCCCAGACACACATTCTCCTTGAGGATGTGCCTCACCCTATTGGGCCTCACCCATGTCCTCATCTGCTCCATCCAATGGGGGAGGAGGCATGTCCCCATGTACTGTGTCAATGTTTAAGAAATATATAGTGCACAACAATAATTATATAATTTCATTAAAAAATTTAATAAAACAAGTTAAAGAACGTGATAGAAAACATTTTATTCTAATTAATTAAAACTGTAAATAAAAATATATTAATTTAAAGAAAACACTAATATTACTTCTATCATCTGGAAGCTCAGTAAGTGTGAAAATGATGTTTGGATACTCTCTCCAATTAACCCCCACACATGGATATGGTAAGAATATAAATTCATGGTTAAACTCACTAGCTAGACGTAGCACCAGTGCCTAGCTAGAAATTTTGGTCAGATAGTCCAACAGACCCTTCTTTGGCATTATTTTTCCCCACATGTGCATCTGCACTGCAGTCATGAACCTAGGAGGGCCACGGTTGAATGTAGGCCTCATCTCTAAAAACCTCTTAAAAAATAAAAAATATCTAATGTGGAAGGGAAGCTTGCCCTGCCATGTATCATCACATGACATCTATCTAACACCATTTAAACCTCAAAAAAATGGTAGACCATCTAATACATTGTGGCATATGAATCAAACAATCAACATAATATAAAAGAGGGAAACTAATGTTATACCCATCAATACTAAAATTTGCAATGGTGGTGATTAATAACGAGAGTCACCTAACCTCCTGTGCAAAAAAAGAAGAAATGTGTAGCTATCCACCACTCACCTGAAAATATTTTGGACTAACTACATGATGCCCAACATATCTCTTAGATTTGGAAAGTTCAATATTTGTTAAAACCCCATGGGGGGGATCAGGGAATTATGGGAAATCCCCCCCTCTCCTTGATAGGTCAGTGATAAAATATATGACCTCCTTAGAGGACTTAAACCATTCCTTAGGACCAACACGAAAACCCTTCTCCTAGACACCCCATTGACTGATGATATGCACCAACAAGGTAGAGTGCAAATCCAGGGATGTAACATCCTGATAGTACCTGAGGAGGCCTACATTTCTTAAGAGCACTCGATTTGATACACTAATAGGGCAAGGGTATAAATCCATCTCCCTCTCTCTATCCTCCCATGGTTAGACCATACTATATTGGTCTGTCGTTTTCTCCTACTCCTGCTGCTAATCCCTCTGGTGACTTGTCTACTACATGATTGAAAGATAAAATACATCAGCCTCATACATAAAATACAATTTTTTTTATTAAATTAAATATTGAATTATAAATAAGAAAACATAACATTCAATTAAAAAAAAAAACCCATGCGTCCAAAAAACAGCAATGCACTAGCTCCGGTGCGATATCAAACACAATTGCATCAGAATCAATGTGTACATATATGTTGGTTCACACATTAAAATCTCCAACGTTGTGCATCTCACTTATGTACCAGTCTGCACGTATAACATTTTCATAGTAGTACAGAACATTCAGGTTATAGAACGCATTGACCTATATTTTTTAATATAATTTTTGTGGTGTGCTTGGTAAATATAAATGCATCGAGCATAAATAAAAATGTACGCACCGACGTACAATTTATAACTTTTCCTAGCGTATTTTTATTTATGAAATGCACCGCAAAAATAGTGGTATGTTAGGTAGACATGCCAAAATACAGTATAGCCTAGAAATTTACAGGGAGCACCATTATCGGTGCGAAGTGAACATATTGAGGACACCGCACATGATTTTATTTTTTTTCGAAAAAAATGATTTTTGAGAAAATTTGCAATTCTAATCTGCTAAAAAATTAAATTAGAGAGAAATATAGACATTCCCTAGACATTTTCTCAGTGGGGAGGCATTCCTGACACGTAATTGAGAAAAAAAAATTTCACCAACGTTTGAGAAAATTGGAAATCCTTTCACTAAGAAAGATACAAAAGGATGGTGAGCAAGAGAAGAAAAAACGTTATGGAGCTTTCATGATGAAATAGCGGTGCTGGTTATTTATATCTATAGAACATTGTAGATGGAAAAAACAAAATTATGGTCATGGTTTTCTTTTAACTCTGTTCTGGTGCGGTGCATCAAAAATCCAAAAGCATCATTTTTTTTAAATAAAAAAACCTATAGTGGTACTTTTTTTAAGATGCCCAGGGGTGTTCTAATACATTTACTACATCAGTTCTTTGTTTTACTATCGCACCACATTTAAAAATAAATAAAAACTTCTTAGCAGTGCTCTTTGGAAGACACATTGATTTTTTTCAATACATGAACCGCATCGGTGCTTCGTTGGATTTAGCACCGTATTTTTATGAAAATTAAAAGCTATATTATTGCTCCTTCTATGTATGCACTGGGATTGCGTGTGTATATAACACCATCAATTTTTAAAAGTTAGCGTTTTATCGGTGCTATCTATTATTGAAAGCATTGTTGCATTTTTTTATTTAGTGCACTATTATTTTTATTTTATAAAAAAAAAATCGCAACAATGGACCATGTTGTATTCATAATCAATGCTTGTATGAATAATATTGTAGACACATAGTAAAAAAAACATCCGCTAAAACATCCACCCACCCACCTCTACTAGTGACCTTTGATAGAAGTGGATTTCTGGGTTATTTTTATAGGGGCTTCTGGAAAATCCTCTACTAGAAGGTTTTTCCCTTGTAGTTTTATTAATTAAGTTGATAGGTGTGTCTATTTCATAATATTACTTCCACAATTTTAACATAATTATATTAAATTATATATAAAGACTTTATATTCAATTAATATATGAGTTTTATATATGAAGATTCACGCCACTTTCACATGGAAATTATTATTTTTTAAATAGGATTTTTTATAATCCAATTGGTAAATACCTTCCACGAGGCTTTGGATTCACTGTGAATGTGTAAACTATTAATTCACATAATGGGAAAAGGTTATGGTTCAAATATCACTTTGAATATGTAAAGTATTAAGTCAATGTGTAAACTATTAATTCACATCATGGGAAAAAGTCATGGTTCAAATATCACTCTGAATGTGTAAACTATTAAGTCACTTCACTTGAAAAAGTCATGGTTCAAATCTCTTCTAGTTGTTTACTCCACTAAAATAAAAATACATGATGGCTAGTACCATGGTTTACTATTACCACATAGCTAAACAACCATAATTAAAAGGGGAGAAAGGGCATAAAATTTGGGATTACTACTAAGGACATCCTCAAATATTCTGTGGAGATTAAATCCCTGACGTCCACTTGCTAATTATTACGTTGTAAGGAATCCTTATTTGAAAATGACTCTCATAACTAACACTACACACCATTTGTGACCGTTCAATTTTGTGTTAGATGATTGAAACATTATCATTCATCTGATGCAATTTTTTTTTGGTCAGGGTAAGTTTTGGTTAGTTAAGATTTCGACAACCATATCGCTCTCTCGACCCTGGCAGTGATGAAGAAACCGACCCTAAAGAACAGACTTGTTATAGAGGCCAGTTATAAGGACTCGTGCCTTGCAACAAATGGCGTCCATAGTTCACCAGACTAATGATTGACACTGGCACTATACTGGTATTTATCTCTAGAATTACCTGTTGGAGCAACCTTCCAGATTTTATAATTTTTTTTACTGTTATTTCTGTTGCTAGATAAGGTTTTAGGTGACGAATGGTGAAAAGTTTCATAACCTTTTCAATGGAGATTTAAATTAATCTTTTTGGTTTCTCATGCAGCAATACATGTTTGCTCAGTGAACATAGATCCTGTTGTAATGCAACAAGTTTCTGCCCCTTAAAATTTGAATATCCTATATAAAGGCCCATGAATGGCCCAATTTTTGCATGGTATGTTATTCACTTTGAATTCTTCCCAGTCATGTGCTTAATAGTTAATAGTTGAATTTGTGGCATTAGCAACCATTATCCCTAAAAATAATTCTTTCCTATACCTCCGATTTGGTATTTTTTCTGGTGTGGATTGACATTTACAATTCAAATATTAAAATAGGATTTGAGTTGTATATGTGTTTGCACGCTTTTTAAACTTTGTATATAGCCCAATAACAGAAAATAAAATAGAAAGAGGGAAACAATCATTGACTATTTTGGGCCATCACAGTTCTGGAAAGAACAGAGTATTTAGTGTTAGAGACACTCCTAATATCAGACCTTCTACCATGGAAAATACCATAAAATATTTGGCCCTGGCTACAGAGAATTCCATAGATTTTGTTGAATTCAATGTACAGGTAGACTTGAGTTCATATTCTGGCATAGGCTATGATGTTTCGGATTGTTGCCTTCTCAGAAATTGGAGAGTTAAAACTTTCTTTTGTCTTCGTTTTGGATAAATTCTAAGTTTTCTTTAAATTTGTTTTAGGTCACTAAAGACAGCCATTAGGGGAATTTTGAGGTCTAAAATGGGCCTCCTAAGGAAGATGTACAATCAAAATTCACTTTATGAGAACCAATCACATTTTAGGGGATGACATCATCCCTAATGGTGGAGGTGGCATTGCTTGAGTTAAAGGTACTTACTTGTCATAGTTTCAATGGTGGATAAAAACTCATGGCTAACCATGGTAGTGCTCTAAGTACTTTTAAATTCAAAGTAAAGTACTCATAATAAATGTCATTTCACATTTTTTGAATAAAATTCATACATAAAATAATATATTACATTTATTATATTATTTTTATATAGTACATAGGACAAATGCATTAGTTGTTCAATGATAATGACTTTTTCTTGAAAATCTCATTCTTATTTATAGTTACATCGATACAATTTTTTTATTAATTTTTTTTTGGTATAACTTTTGAATTGAATTTAACCATGGTTACATTGATTGTGGTGCAAATAGTGAATTGAAAATTCATAAATATTATTTTATTGATTTAACTATTATTTTATTATTTCCTTAGGAGGCCCATTTTAGACCTCGAAATTCCCCTAATGCATGTTGTCATCTTCCATGACGACTATATAATAGCAAATGAAAAGGTAATTTGTCTCTATATTTTTGTTTCATGTTTCATTCAAAGTGCATTTTGTTCAAAAGTCTAACGATTTAAAAATGAATATGATCTAAACCTAGGGATTAGAGTGTTGGGGTTGTTGGGGTTCCATTCCTATGTAGGTTCATCCATCTAACAGGTTTAGGGACCTTATGGGACTCGAACAACTATATATTTCTTCGCAACTAGACCATTCTAACATTCCTTCTTGTGGTACATTTTTCAGGGATTTCATAATGCTAGGTGCATTGGACAAATGGGATTGAGTAGAACTTCTTTACCATTAAATCATTCTAAATTTTGTGATTATTTGTTTGTTTCGAGGATTACACAATGCAAGGTGAATTGGAGACCTCACTCTTCAAGAATATATTTCCATGGGATTCTAAGATGATGGGCTGGAGGTAAGACTCTAGAGATTCATGGATGGAATTCAGTTTCTGGTGATATGCAATTCACAGTTGAATTTGTGGCATTATGTACCATTAGACCTAAAAATAATTCTTTCCTATGCTTCCAAATTGGTATTTTTCTGGTGTGGATTGACATTTACGATTCAAAGATTAAGATAGGATTTGATATGTATATGAGTTTGCACGCATTGTGAACTTTGTATATTTCCCAATAATAGACAATCAAATAGAAAGCGGGAAACAATCATAGACTGTTCTGGGCCATCACGGTTCTGGCAAGAACAAAGTATTTAGTGCTGGTGACGCTCCTAATATCAGACCTTCTATTATGGAAAATACCATAAAATATTTGGCCCTAGCTGCAGAGAATGGAATATATTTTGTTGAGTTTGATGTACAAGTAGACTTAAGTTCATATTCTGGCATAGAATATGATGTTTAGGATTGTTCCCTTCTCGGAACTTGGAGAGTTCAAACTTGGTTTTGTCTTCGTTTTGAAGAAATTATAAGTTTGCTTTAAAAAAATTTCAGGTCACTAAATATGGCCATGCTTTCATCTTCCATGACAACTATATAATGATAGATGACAAGGTAATTTTTCTTCTATATTTTTCATTCAAAGTGCATTATTTTCAAAAGTCTAAAGATTCAAAAAGAAATATGATCTAAACCTAGGGATCAAAGTGTTGGGGTTGTTGGGGTTCCATTCCTATGTAGGTTCATCCATTTAATAGGTTTAGGGACCTTATGGGACTCAAAAAACTATCTTTTTCTTCACAACTATACCAGTCTAACATTCCTTCTAATGGTCTCTGTTTCAAGGATTACATAATGTGAGGTGCACTAGAAAATTGGGATTCATCAGCCAAAAATATATCTAAACTCTTCATCTAGAATAGTCAGTTCTTAGGAGGCTTTCCTCTAGGAATTGGTTAGGCACTTCTCTTGGCTAGAGTAGATGAAAGCAATAAGAGGTTATCTAGTGAATTGGATGCTGAAATTGGAAATTTGGGCATGATAAATAGCCCACTTTTGCAACATAACATGCTCTCTATCCCTATACATCAAACATTAGGGCTCTGTGGGGCTCTTGGTAAAACAAATCTTGTTGGAAATACAATGAACAACACTATTTATGCATCATTGGCATCCATACAAGTCCTCAATTCCGTGAACCTCTCCAACAATCAGCTAAGTGGTCACATTCCAACGAGCGTTTCTTCATTGAAGCTTAGTTTTCTTTATTTTTCCAATAATCAGTTGACAGGACCTATGCCAGTGCAACTGATCTACCTGGCAGGAAACCATATATTTTATGGAAACCTTGGGTGATATTCAAACAAATTCAGTTCATATTTCCTGAAGCCATTCCCTTCTTCTTCCATAAGAATATTTCATATAAAACTTATCATTGTGTGTATTTTCCCTGCAACTGCACTCCTAATTCTTGTTATCAACTTCCTTTTGTATATAATGCCTAATCGAGATAGTATGTAAGCCCTATCCTGGGATATGAAATCTTTTCTTATATCCTAATAAAAATATGCATATTGGTTTGTGTTATTTTACTACCAAATAATCTAGACTAGTGGAAAAATCAAAATTCTTTGAGCATCCAAAAATTGCAATTGTCTTGAAAATTCTAAATTATAGAGCATATTTCATGAGCTTTAGGAATTGTTGCTAGAGCCTAGAACTACTATGAACATATAATTGTAATGACTTTTTATTTGTCACGATTCTTCTGGAATTTATGCCTTACGTCATTTCCTTTTCAACTTCTGGTGCAATTGCTAGTTATAATTAAATTAAAACTTTTGAATCCATATCCCAAAATAGAAATATAATATACTATTTTTTTTTGGTAAAGTAATGTGAGTCCTAAGATGAATGACACACTAAAGCTATGGCTAGTCACTACTCAATTGCATATAAGAAATCAAAGTCAAAATCACCTAGTATGGCACCTGTCCTTGGCCACACCAACCCTTAGAATGGCTAGAGTTTTGTCCCTAAACCTTAGAATGGTTAGAGTTTTGCCTCAGGTTTAGAACCAATGACCCTTTCACCTCATAGTTCCTTAACATAACAGTATGATGCTTAGAAAAAAATATAACATACCACTTTATGGACCAAATAATTTTATATTTTATATTTTTAATATATATATATATATATATATATATATATATATATATATATATATATATATATATATATATATATATATATATATATATATATATATATCGTTTATTTCTAATAAAATGATACCACATTACATAATATCAAAATTCTCTTTTCATGGTCTGCCATTGGAAACCATACCAATGGATAGTTAATATATTTTTTCCTAAATTTCCATATACTAACTAGACACATACAAAAAGGTTTATTAACCAAGGCTTCATTATGCAAAACTGGTAGATTCCAAGTGACGTAGGAAAATGATAAGTTAAATGAAACCATTAAGAGGATGTGTATGTGTCTTGATGTTTATCATGGCTTGATGCATATAGGTGTTAAACATGTATATATTTAAAAAAACAAGTAACAAGATTCTTAACCATGGAGATTCACCCCATTTTTCCTTATAAATTATCAATTTATAAATAGGTTTTGTTCTAATACCAATATGAAATACCATGGTTTACTAATAAGACATGGAAAAAAACCACAAGTCAAGTTCATATGACATTTTCTTTAATTAATCAATTTATTTAAAGGGAAGAAAGGATGTAATTTCTTTTGACATAAATCTCAACTTTTGATTTATAATCACTACCACGAACATTCTAAATCCACACCATTCACTTAATTATTATTATAATTAAATTAAAACTTTGGAATCCATATCCCAAAATAGACACACCTATTGATGTGAAATTATTGTATATCACTTTATGTAAAAATTAATTTGTTATCTTATATTTTTACATTTTATATTATAAAAAAGTTGTAAATTAGATATATATATTATATATATATATATATATATATATATGCTTTTTTTTATTAATCAAATACCAAATTACATAATATCACAATCCTCTTTCCATGGTGTGTCAGATTGTAAATAAATGGAAAAAGCTAGCATATTTTGTCCTCAATGTCCATATACTAACTAGATACATACAAAAATATTTACTACCGAAGGCTTCATTATGCAAGACATTATGCAATAGTAATGGTAAATTCCAAGTGAAGTGGAAAAACCATAAGTTCAATGAAATCATTAGGAGGATGTAATGTGTTTTGATTCTTATCATGGATTGATGCATATCGAAGTTAACAAACCATTTAATTTATATGGCTTTGTTAGTTACAAAATAATTAACATATATATATTTAAAAAAACATGTAACATGATTCTTAACAATGGAGATTCATTCCATTTTGATATTATTAATTTGTAAATTCGCTTTGTTACAATACCATGGGCCAATACCATGGTTTACTAATACCACATGGCCAAAAAACCATAACTCATGTTCATATGTTATTTTTTTTTTAATTAATCAATTTAATCAAAGGGATGAAAGGATGTAACTACTTTTGAGATAAATCTCAACCTTTGATTTCTGACTACTTCTAAGGACATTCTAAATCTCAACCTTTGATTTGTGACTACTTCTAAGAACATTCTAAAATATTTTGTGGAGATTAAATCCCTACCATCCACTTAATAATTATTATAAAAAATTATAACTTTGAAATACCTATCCCAAAATAGACACACCTATCGATGTAAAAATATAACATGTCACTTTATGAAAAAAAAAAATGTATTTCATATTTTATATTATAATAAATTTTAATTAATTATTTTAATATAATTTTTACTAACCAAGGTTTCATTATACAAGAAATTATGCCACAATACTATTAAATTCCAAGTGAAGTAGAGAAACCATAATTTAAATGAAACCATCAATAGGATGCAGATATGTCAATAATGGGTAGAATGGTTGAATTGATAGGAAGTACATGGTTTATATTGTTACAAAGATGTTTCTCAATCGAATCCAATTCATCATGGTCTTTGACCCCTAGCGGGTTTTGTCGATATTTTTTTATTCAATTAATAAGTCTTGGTCTATAGTCCTCCCATAAGTGATTATTCTAGTTTTCTGAAAGATGAAGATGAATGTCATTGCATCCCAAGTTGGCTAGAAGTTTCGCTACCTTATTACCTCTTCTCATGATATGGGAGAGAATAATAAATAGAATCATATGGATTAGATGGTTAAAATATGTGATATATTTTTCCAATATTTAGTTGTGGAAATTATTTTCTAGAAAAACTCCATTCATCAATTTTTTTACTCTTGAGATGAAAAACTAAGAATCATCCTCCAGAATGAGACTAGAGAGACCTTGTGATAATGTCATAACATGTCCAGTATCTAGATATTCAAATTTGGTCGCATGTTACTTTAATGTCCCATATTATTGAATAATAGAAACATCAGATACCCATAGTTTTCAAGGAAAATTCCTACAAGACCGACAAAGCCTAGATTTCCTTTAGATGCCATGTCAAAGTTAAGTTTAAGGAATCGAGGGGAAGATGATCTGCAGGAGGTTAAAGGACTAAGAACCAAATACTTGGAGGCAAATAAGAAATAGGAGATGGAAAAAACTAAATATTACACAAAATTATGGAATCCAAACCTTCAACTTCCTAGTATAACAATGAACAAGGGTGCAATAGCATTGTTTCACAAAAATTCTGAAATGATATTTCCCATATTACATCCCCTTATAATGATCAATTATTAAATATGTGACTATTATTATCCATCCATATGTTCCACAACAAAAACCATAAAATGAGGTCCTAATCTTGATTCACAATATGATTCATTGTCATAGAGGATCTCCAACCTTAAAACCTTTCTATGAGCCATTCATATTCCTATTTGACCATCCAAATAAGTTGAAGAATTGAGAGCATATAGTTTCAAAGAAAACAAATGCATTGAATAAGTGCTCCATGTCATTTGCATCAGATCTACATAGAAAAAAGAGGGAAGTGCCTATGAATATTTTGTGGATGATTTTATCACATGAAAGGGAAATTTGTGTACTAAAAATCAAAGAAAATGTGAAACTTTGAGCCATAAGTTTTTTATCCCAAAACTATTTGAAGATTTTCTGATGCGGAATATTGGTGTGACATGTAGCTAGTTGATATTCCTCTTTGATTATGAGCATACCCTTTTGGTCATAGCCCCATATAAGTTAGTCTTGTCCCCGAAAGAGTGAGATGTTTCATTTGTGAATTTATTCAATTAATGTATCCATATTTCCCTGATCAAGAGTTTTGGGCTAGATTTCCTTAATTTTCCATTCTCTTCATGAAGTCTGATCAACTATCTAGTTCCAATAATTTTCTACTATCATGATACCTCTATATTTCATAAGCTATTTTTCCAGAAAGATTTTTTTTTTGTTGCTAATATTTGGATAATGCTGCCATGATTCCATCCAAAACAAGGAATTATTTCACTCTTGGACTTCCTAGAAACAATGTTGTTGTATGATGAATGTATTATATCTATGAAAATTTCATATTCAAGATCCTTTCACAAGGTTTTGTGTTAGGTCCCTATATTACTAGTGTAGTCCCTTATTGTTGTTAGTGTATCCCCCTTATTTTTATTGTTGTACCCCTGTATCCCCCATATTTTTATTATTGTGCCCTTACATTATTATTGTTAGGATGGCTAGGATTATATTGTGACCCCATGGAATCCTATATATAGAAAGGAGGTTTTGTCATTTGTATCATCCAAGAATTGTTCATTTATTTAATTTCAAAGAGGTTTCTACCTCAAAGTGTCTTATTTCTAAGGCATTGATCTCTCCTTTCTTCTATTTTTGGAGTTGGTTTCATCACATTTGGTATCTAAACTTTGGATTCTAGGGTTTTACTGCTCCAAACAGCTCATCATGGAATTTTCTCTATAACTTTTTTTCTACGATGGTGTTGAAGCTAAAAAAATTCCACAGGAATCTAAACTCCTGAAAAACTTCGTGTAAAAATTTCAAATCTTGGTTCGCAATATTTTCGGAGATATGATCTATGGAAGTTAGGGTTTGTTCAGGCTTCCGAATTTCATCTCAAAGAGGTGACCATGGGAAAATTTTCATGACTCTCTCTCTGAGCATTGAATTGGGATTCTCTAAAAATTTATCGAAAGTAAGCAGACTGTAGTTTCGTACGTATCAATTTCAGAGCCTAAGGAGGAAACACTGACATGTAGCATGTCATACAAGTTTTCTCTACTGAACTAGGATATAATTAGGTCATTTTGGGAGACTGGGCATAAATTTTTCTTGAAGAATCAAAATCTGGTTAGATCTATGGCATTCGAAAGAAGATTTTGTGGGCTACTACACAACCAAATTTCAAATATTGAAGATCCAAATTCACACATGTAATTCAGTTTCAATATTGAGCTCCTCAAAACCAAGTAAAATATGTGTATTTATTTCAAATTGCATAATTCTTGTTTGAAAAATCAGTTTGAAGTGATTCCAAGGGCATATTGAAGCATAGATATGAGTATTTGGTTGTAAAATGCCCCCTAAAAATAATTTTACACCCATTAAGCCCTCAGAAGTCTATACTATGACTCATGAAGACGAAGAAGTGCATCATAATATATCAAAATGACAAGAGTGTGTGCACCAAATTTCGCTCTCGCAAAGAGAAACAAAGAATGAAATGGAATTTTTGAGGAAAGGCGTGGAAGCTAAGATGGATGGTTTGAATAAAGGCATGGAAGCTAATATGTGAAGAACTCTTAACCGATGTTTCTATGATATTAATATGGGAAGAATTCTTATATTTAGCTTCTCTTACTATAGGAACTCCTATTAGCATCATATCATCAACAAAATACTAATGGGATATGGCAAGATCAACACCATATAGCCATAATCCTTATATATTTCCTTGTGCTATTATTGCATTTATGGCGGGTCCCAACCCTTCTATATAAAGAATAAATAAGAATGGTGAGAGAGGGTCATATTTTTCAATTTTCATGTGAAGACGTTAATGTTAAGGAAGGATATCTATCGACTATCATTGAGAAGAAAGGGGTTGCGACTAGAGATCCTACCCGATTAATCCAACTAGTAGAAAATCCAAAGGCTATGAAAACAAGAAAGAGACAATCCCAACTAAGTTTTATGAATACCTTAAATAGGTCAAGGATAATTTTCATTCAATTCTTTTTATATGTTTTCAATTAATGGATTACCTCATGGGATACTACTATTCTATCCAAGATCTATATAGCCTCCATATAACTCGTATGCTCCATTGAAAATATATTTCGTAGGAGTGACTTTAAATTAATTGCAATTTTTTTTAAATGATTTTATATATCACATTACATAAGGATATTTTTGTGAAGCTACTAGTTACTTTGAGCCTTATCAAATTTGTGTGTTAGTGTTAATAGTGTGGCATTAAAGTATTAAAATAAATGGAACTTAATCTAAGTTTCCTCCACTAGGTCATGGATTTCTTCTCCATGGAAACATCACCAATCCTAGAAAAAATATGTGGTGAACCTGTCTAGACTCACCGTTTTATTTTTTAGCATGGTCATTACCACCTCTTTGATTTTAGAATATGATATCTCTCACATTAAGGCAACATTATGATCTAGTAGAACTGGCACTAGGATGTTTTTCATTATCATTTGAGTTGGTCTCAATTGACTTGGATTTCGTTAAGCTAAAAGAAATCCATAATAGCTAACCAATTTATTTTTTTGGCGTTATGACTAATGTGTTTTACATGATGGAAAACTGCATGAAAAATATATCCTTAATTTCAACTTGGTTATTCATAATGATTCTTTCTTGATGATTATGGCACATGATATGAATTGGCAGTTTAGTTACAGAATGTATGCAAATTGTGAAGTTTGAAAAGTATAAATGACCCCTATGAAGAATATTTGCGTACATATGTAGGATTTTTGAAAAAACATCATGTAGATAATTCGAACCATGGAAAACAATAAACCAACAACCCTCACCATGGTACTGCCCCTAGTACTATTTGAGCCTGTCAAATGAATACCAACAACATTACCAAGGGATTTTCCTATTTTATTGGCAAAGGAAAAATATATATAAGGAGAAGTAGATCAAAGAGTTTTGAGTGTAGTGAAATGGATTATTCATGTGTGATCTAATTTGGAACAAGTGTGCACTAGGGAGCAAGGAGAAGGCTCAAATGTTACGTCCCTGTATTACTAGTGTAGTCCGTTGTTAATATTAGTGTAGCCCCACTATTGTTATTGTTGTACCCATGTAGTCCCCATATTGTTATTATGTTCCCCATATTTTTAGCCCCATTACTGTTATTGTTCTGCCCATGTGGTCCCCATATTGTTATATTGTGACCCCTTAGATTCCTATATATAGAAGGTATGTTATGTCATTTGTGTCATCCAAGAATTTTTCATTTTTGTAATTTAAATGAGGTTTCCCCCTCGAAGAGGCTGATTCATAATTCATTGATCTATATTTTCTTCTATTTTGTGAGGTGGTTTCATAACATTTGGAATTAGAGCTTTGGATTCTAGTGTTTCGCTGTTGCAAACAGGTAATATTGGAATTTTCTCTATAACATTTTTTGTGTGAAGATTTAGAAGCTAAAAACCTAACCCATTTGAAAAAACATCATTAGGAGCGATGAGTAAAAATCTCAGATCTTGGTTCGCTTTTTTTTTAGAGATATGATATGAGGAAGTTAGGGTTTTTACGGGTTCCCAAATTTCATCTCAAAGTGGTGACCATGGGAAAATCATCATCACTTTCTCTTTATGCATCGAATTCAAATGATGTGAATTTTTTTCAAAAGTGCATAGACTGTAGTTTATTTTTTTTTGAATCTAGAGCCTAAAGATGAAAGAGTGACATGTGGCATGCTAAACAAGTTTGTTCTATTGAACCAATCCATAATTAGGTCATTGTGGGAGATTGGGCAAAACTTTGCCTTTAAGAATCCAAACCACGTATGACCTATGGCATTGGAAATATGACTCAATGGGATACTACAGGTCCAATGTTAAAAAAATTGGGATCCGCAATAACAAAGATACATCAGGATCAATAGAGATATCCTCAAAAACAAGAAAAATGTGTGTATTGTTTTTTTTTTATTGCATAACGTTTTTTTGAAAAATCAGTATGAAGTGATTCCAAGGGCATATTGAAGAATATATATCAGTATTGGCTTCTAAAATGCCTCCCAAAAGGAATTCCACACCCATTAAGTCCTCAGAAACTTCTACTATAATGCATGAAGAGGAAGAAGTGAAACATGATATGTCAAAATTATGAGAACAAGTGCAACAAATGTCGATCTTGCAAAAATTAATCAAAAATGAAATGGAAGCTAAAATGGTTGGTTTGAAGAAAGGCATGGAAGCTAAGATGAATTTTGTGGAAGCTAAGATGGATGGTTTGAATAATGGCATGGATGGCATAGAAGCTAGGATGGATGGTATAGAAGAAAAACTAAAAGGAGACATGGAAGGTTTGAAGGAAGATTTCACAAAGTTAGTACAAGAAAAACTTCATAATGTCAAAAAGGTAGTAGAGGAAACTCACAACGAGAAAAAAATAAATGTCAATAATGATTTCATAAACACTAACATTTTATTGAAGACCAAACATATTCCAAACATTGATATGAGGAAGCTTGACGGCAAGGATTTGGTAACATGGATACTACAGATGGAGCTAGTCTTAGTTCAAACAATATTTCCAAAACTTGACGAGGAAGGAAAACTCATATTAGAACCTAAATCAATCACAGAAACAAGAACTTAATAGCTATGAAATCGATTTATTTCAGAGTATCTCATCAAGTTGAAGAACTTACCAGCTGAAGGTTCCACATGGGAGGATGAGAATTTTATACAGAATCATCCAGAAGTAATCAAGCATTGAGGACAACACCTTTTTGAAGGAGAGGTGCATGTTAGGTCCCTATATTACTAATGTAGCCCCCTATTATTTTTGGTGTATCCCCATTATTGTTATTTTTGTGCCCATATAGTCTCGATATTGTTATTATGTGCCCCATAGGTGTAGCCTCATTATGGTTATTGTTCTACCCATGTGGTCCCCATATTGTTATATTGTGACCCCTTAGAATACTATATATAGAAGGTAGGATTTTTCATTTGTATGATCCAATAATTGTTCATTTATGTAATGTAAAGGAGGTCTCCCCCTCAAAGAGGCTGATTTACAAGTCGTTGATATATATTTTCTTCTGTTTTGTGAGTTCGTTTCATAACATCAGATCTGAAATATCTCAAGATGTATCAAATATATACTTCAATGCTTTGATTTTTTCAAATTTTTCTAATTACTAACAATGCAAGATTTGTGGTTATATTTGGACTATGATCTGAATGTTTTTGTAGAGAATTTTTATTTTGACAGTGAATTATGCAAAATGTATGTTGTGTTTGCAAAGATGATTTGGTTCAGTAATTTAAGATCTATGCACTTGTTTACTTCAGGAATATCAGAAACATGCACAAATATTCTTCAGATTAGTTTCATATACATTATGATATAATATGTTTTGGTATTCAGTATATTGAAACTTGTACATAGGTTGTATACATGGGAAATGCGTATATATGTAGATATATTTATTGGATGTTTTTTATACATTCTGATTTTATTAGGGTTTGTAATGTTGCTCTAGCTATGACAGTGAATGAATTGTATAGTGTGTGTTGTTGTTTTTCAATGATGTATTAATCAAGATGGATGGTATTTGACAGTGTCGATTAAATTGATTTGGTTGTGGCTTGATTATTGACTAGTCATAATATTGCAGGAATGTGACTATTTATTTGGTGATCCAGTATTGGTATATCTATGATTGGTTATGGCATTGACTTGGTATTTGTACTCAATGATTCAGTGGTTCATTGATTCAATTTTCCAATATTGAGTATTCAATTATTTGGGATCTATACACAGGTTTTATGCACACGAAACATGTATATAAAAAGATATGCCTCATAATATTCATGTATATATTACAAGGTGAATTTGATCAGGGTTTGCAATGATTGAAAATTAGTTATATGTTGATGAAAATGTGGGTATTAACATGATTGATTAGTATCTTAATTTGGTTATTGGTATCTTGGTTTGATCAATGATTGGTTTATTTGAACAATATTTAGTAGATATTGAGTATATTGTTGGGTGTGGGTCTAGTTTGAAAGTCTAATGAAGGTGGCCTACAAGTTTTGATTTGTATTTGAGACAGGTGGATTCAATACGAAATGTTGTGAAACACAGTCCAAAAGTTGTTGAGGTTTGTTTCCATCAGTGAGGGGGTAGGAGCTCCCTTCTAGTAGGATACATTAAAAAATATTAGGGGGTTGTGGCTCCCTTCTAGTGGGCGTTGGAGAATGAGTGGAGTTTGTATCCTCCATTAGGTAGGAGCTTGCATGCTAGCAAGAGTCTGTACCAGTACAAAATTGTAAGAAGAATGTTTCTTTATAAAAATGAATGATGGTAGAGACGAAAATAGTGGTGGTTTTCTCCCACATTGGGTTTCCACCTACAATCCCAGTGTCCTTATGTATTGATTTTTTGATTATGTGTGATGGTTTATTTTCTCTTCTCATGGTGATTGCTTAATTAATGTAAAATGAAATATTGATGCAATGACTAAAGTTAACAACCAATAGAAATAATGAAGAATTGGTAATATAGATATATGCAGATCTCATTAATTAAAAGTTCATACACATGCGGGTTGTATGAATAACAATCGCATACATAATTTTGAATTTGAATTTGAAGAAAAAGTGTAATAAAAATACTAATTCAAACAACCCCCCCCCCCCCCCCCCCCCCAAAAAAAAGTATTTTTCCTAACACAAGAAACATTTCTTTGTGATATATGTTTTTTTTCTCCACTTTTTATTCGAGAGAAATCCTATCATGATAATAAAAAAATGATCATCGATTTATGAAAAAAATCAGGTTATTGTCCCCTTCTCAAAGGTAGCGAATTACTAATTTTTACCTCCATCATACTTCCTCTTGTTTCCTTTTGTCTCCCTATTTTTGTGAGTATTTCTCCTTATTTTGAAACCATATCCTTAGTTCTTACCTCTATAATTATTTTTTGTTGGACCAATTGCATTTATACCTACAAAACTTGTTTTTCTTGGAAAATATTTTCAAAATACTCTTTATTACATTTTTTATTTTTGACTTAAGAATATTGATATTTTGTTGAAAATTTTCCATATTCAATGGAACAGGGGCTTAAATATACTCCCACCATCCGTTTTACTTCTCAAGGAAGGATGGATCCTTAATACCAAAACTCTCAAATCTGAAAGGCCTATTTTGAGAGGTAGCCTGAATATATATTTCTAAACAGATTGGCTTGTGATCCAAACCTATACAAGGAAGGATAGATGCTTCCAGGAATGCATCCCCTTCTAAGAGAGATTTGGAGACTAAAAATATATCTAAGCATGCATTTATTTAGTTCTTATCACTATGGATATCGTTTCAAGTGAATATTCCATTAACTGTTTCCACACTGTCGAACATCATTTGTTGCATCTATTGTTTGAACTGTTGGGAGTATATGTCAAAGAAAAAAAAATACCTTCATTTTTTTCCTCTAGTGATATCACTATGTTGAAGTCTCCTCCTTGAATCGATAGCTTATCTTGGTTAATCTCTCTAATGCTACCCAAGTTTCTAAAAAACCTTTCCTTTTTTTTTCACCAGATGTCATGCATCTCGTTTATTTTGAACCTATTAGTAAAATATCCTCAGGATAGCCATACAATTCATATATTTTTCTTCACTTGGATTTCATTATATATCCAATCCTCCTAATTTTTCTACAACAACGAGTTCTATGGTTTGACATCCTCTTGAATAATGTGATGTTATTGAGTTGATTTTACTATTTCACATTTATTCTCTTATAACATTACTAATGTAGGGAGTTGTCTATAGGTTCTCTATTTGAGAATCCTTTGTTTTCCTCGGTAGCTATGGCTTCTTAACCATGAAATTATCTTCATTGGGAAGAATTTTGGGAAAAGGAAAACAACTCCAGAAAGAGAGCCACTTGTACAAAATTCAAAAGGGCATCCCCTATCCCGTGTATTAACATGATTTTTATTTTCCTTTCTTTCCTTTTTTCTTCCTTCACATGCTTGTAAGTATCTTTTTAGCTTCTTTTTTTAATTCCAAGACTTTCTAGGGATGAGAATGCTCCCTTTGAAGTCAAATTCCTTTTATTTTTTAGCTGTAAATATGTCTATTTAAATAACCTCTTAAAAATCCAATCATTGTATGAATGACATGTTTTGGATATGTTAATTCTTCAATATTGCTCTATGTTGCATCAGTTACTTAAGCCAAAATAAGATTTTCATTAACAATGTATTCAGGTCTGTGTAATATAAATAACTATAAAATTTAAATGAAGATAGAACAATGCATGCAATGGAAGAGAATAAAATATCAGAACCATGAGACACACAAGTTGGTCCAAGACCTGGGAAAACCCCCACTGTGGGGGAAACCCTTTCAAATCTTCTTCTTCTATATATTTTCTTCAAAATATTACAGCATAGGGTACAATGAGCTCAGTACATGTATACCAGAATTAAACAGATCAGATCTATGGAATGGAAGATGTACAATAGCAAGACACAAAACCAATGGATCACCATTACCAAGTGATCTCAGTTGCCTAGATCTAGATATGGATTTGGAATAGTATCGATAATTGATCAAATGCAACAGTGACTACGTGATGGATGAGTGATGATGTTGTGCAAATAACTGTCTCAAAATCAAATTCTATTTTCCCAATAAATCTCAGAGCCGCAACCTTGAAATGCTCTGCTAGCGACTGAACTAGCTCTGAGCCGCTACGAGGAATTTCAATGCCTGCAGCCTAAGGCCTGAATACCCTAGAAATTTTGTCGCGCCCTGAAACCTGCCTAATAGCGACTTTACAAACTGATTCATTACCACTACAAGCTTAGACTGCAACCTAAGCCTAGCAGAGCCACTACCTCAAGTTCTCCCGTATGTGGCCCAAATCCAAAATACCCCGATCTAAAATGTGCCTCTGTCTCTGATCACAATTCACTATGTGAGCCTCTTGCAACAGACCTGTGTGAGCCAAAAAAAAAAATATGACCAATAACCAAAACATAATGAAGAATAACTCAAGAGTTAATGTGTGAAAATAAACTTGGGTTTGATTCTATTTATAACTATGTGAGGGAGCGATTGGAGCTTCGACCGAAACAACATGCAGTTAGGCCAACTCATAAAATAATAAAATGAATCATAACTTAACTTCCGCTAATCGATTGGGACAATGTATAGAAAATTTTTTATCCTATTGAAAAGAGGAATCTAATTAACTTATTTTTTTAATCATTTGATTTGTTCAATGTGGAATTTTACTCTAGATGCAAAAATTAACACTCCCTCTCAACTAGGAAGAATTCCACATTGCAATATTTTCTTCTAGATCTCTGCATCAAGGTGTCATCATGACTCAACTCAATCTGATGAAACTTTATCGAATCTAGAATAAGAATAATAATTGGGGATCAATAGCTTCTACCCACATCTAGCAACAGGATAACTCATCTCACATGGGAGCACATCTCCGACCCTAGAGTTTTGTCGAGGAGCATGGTCTCAACCCACAGTCACAAAAGGGGAGTAAATTTCAACCTGATCATGTTGCCTACCGATATTACCATCAAAAAATCTCATCTGTCATGTGGTAGAACACATACCTCATAATCCACTTTGGTTGTACACCCCAAGTACACTCTCAACTCATTGGCTGAATGAGGATCGGTATTCTCAACAAGCCCTGCTTGTGGGTATCATGAAAACTAGGGTATACTCTACAAAGATGAGATACAGGAGAAACATTCTCCAACCCTATGAAGATAGGGGAGAAACATTCTCAACCATGGGTAACGTATAGGCAAGTGATATATTTTCTATATATCCCACAACCCCAACATCCCTTCATCTAAATTCCTCACCTTTAGAGCTCAAACGGGGTAGGAAGAGCTAGATCAATGTCTTTGATCAGCTCTGCCCCTTATCTGCAGGGGCTACATCCATCATTCCAAGCTGATATCTAAAAACCAATAAATTCCCTTTTGGTAATGCCTTGGTGAGAATATCTATAGTATGATCATGTGTTGCAATGTGTTGGAGTTTAACAACTCCTCTCTAGACCATGTCACGGATGAAGGGATATCGAATCTTGATATGCTTGGACTTGTCATGAAATAAAATATTCTCTGCAAAATGAATCCCACTCTTATTATCACAGTATATCAATGTAGTGTCCAACACTTGACCAATGAGCTAACCATAAAGCTTCCTTAACCACACAAATTCACAGCTTTTTGTGATAGCATCAATGTACTCTTCTTCCGTGGTGATCAATGCTACCGACTTCTAATTCTTGCTCATCCATGATATAATGGGAGAAATAAGGCTAAAAAAACATCGATATGTACTCTTTCTATGGATGAAATTACCTTCCCAGTTAGCATCAGTGAATCCATGAAGTTGGATATCTCTAGTAGAGTATTGCAAACCAAGTGTGATTGGTCCATGCAAATATCTCAACACATGCTTGGCTACTATCTAATGAAGGGGATCCATCATGAACTTACTCAATGTATTTACTGCATAACATACATCTGGGTGGGTGTTCATAAGGAACATCAGAGCCCCAATAAATTGTCTATACTCATATGGATTCTCTAGATCAGGTCGAGTTATTTTACCACACAACTTCTTAAAGTTCATTTCCATCTGGGTGACCATGGCTTTGCACTCAGTCATACCGAACCTTTCCATCATATTTATCATGTATTTACCCTGAGAAATAAATATTTCACGAGGCATTTTCCATACCTCAAGGCCAAAAAATTAATGCATGAGACCCAGGTATTTCATCTCAAGTTCAGAGGCTACCTTCCTTTTTCATTCGATGATCAATGGTTCACTTTCTTTTAAGAATAAATTGTCAACATATAGAACCAGAATTAAAGGCATACCATGAACAACCTTAAAATAGAGGTTGGGATCAGCATTGTTTCTAGTGAAACCTGTATTCCTAATTTAGTTGTCAATGCGATCATATCGATCTTAGGGAGCTTACTTCAATCTGTATAATTATTTCTTCTACCAGAAAACAAGTGTTGTGTCGTCTTCCACTTCAAATCCCTGTGGTTGTTCCACATAGAGTTCTTCTTGTAACATATCATGTAGGAAGGCGATATTTACATCCATCTGATGAAGTGACCATCCTTGAATAGCAATAAGGGAAACTAACGAACGAATAGTTGTGTATCGAGCTACCAGATAAAATATATCATCGCAATCTTATCCCTCTTTCTGAGAGAAACCATGAGATACAAACCTCTCTTTATACTTTTTGATGCTACCATCAGTTCCATGCTTCATTTTAAACAACCATTTCAAAGTCACAAAAGACTTCCCATGTGGTCTAGACACAATATCCCATACATTATTTTTCACGATCGATTCATATTCTTCAGCCATGGCATCCTTCCAAGATTGTTCTTTGATTACTTCTTCAAATGAATATGGTTCAACTTGAATCATGGTACTCATAGGTGCAACATATCCTTGACACCTACAAGGTTCCTTCATTTCTCTAAATGATCAATGAACAAGAATATTCCTTTCATTGTCTTGTAATGTTTCACGAAGCCAAAGTGGTCTCTTCCTTGAAGGTCAATCACTGGGAGGTCGATCTAATGGATCCTTAGGTTCCATGGTTGTATCATCATTTCCTAACTTGGGACTAGAATGTATATATAGAATGTTCTTGTCAACATAATCTTCCTTGGGAGGCAGAGGAAGATATCTTACTTTAGAATGTGTTTCATCTTCATCGAAGGTTATGTATCTACTAATTTCAACCTTCCTTTGACCATGAATGTATATTTTGTAAGCCTTGGATTTTTCACAGTGACCGAAAAATATGTGGTTGCTACATGTAGCTTCTAGCTTATTCCTTTTGTCTTTTGAAACATAAAAGAATACATGCCATCCAAATATGTGAATATGACATATTTCTGGCTTGTTACTTGTGAAGATAAAATTTCTCGATAGATACAACAACATTTGTTGCTTCAAAACATAAAAACTTAGGTACCTTCTGATCGTGAATCATAACATGAGTAGCTTCCAATATCGACCGATTCTTTCTTTCAGCAAGGCCATTCAGTTCTGGGTGTACGAGGTACAATTGTTTCCTTCTTGATACTTTCCTTCTTGCGGAATGTTATGAATTATTTTAATATGTACTCTCCTCCATTGTCAGATCTGAACACCTTGATCCTTTCACCAAATTTATTCTTGACTAATGCTTTTAATTCCATAAATTTGTGGAAGGCTTCATCCTTGTGCTTGATGAAATATAACCATGTATTTCTAGATTAATTGTCAATAAAGGTAATGTAATAGATATGGCCACTAACATAGTGCATAGGCATTGGAACACATATTCCTAAATGGATGAGATGGAGGATGTCATATATCTTGTTCTTACTTGAGGGGAATGGTCCTCTTGTTTTCTTTCCACTAGCGCACCCAGGACAAACTCCTTCATGTTGAGCTTGTACATCAGGTATACTTGATATCAGTCTCTTCAATTTCAGAAGAGAATCATACTGTAGATGAGCTAGTCTGTGGTGCCATAATTCACTAAGATGATTGGTGTTTTGGGCTAATGCAAAGATTGACCTTCATGTGACCTTGTAGAGTCCTTCAGATCTCAATCCTAATGTGAATGCATTTTTTATATGTGAATCAACATGCCAAGTTAGGACCTTACCATTGATGAAGGAAACCCTCATACCTTTATATTCAAATAGAGATATATATAAATAAAAATTTTCATAAGACCCGACACATACATGACATCATTTAACAATATTTACTCCCCAGTGTTTAACTAAAATTTAACTGACCCAAATCCTTTTACAGGATGAGTGGAGTTATCACCAAGAATTATCCTTAACTTAGTCTCCCTCTCTACCAAATTGGAGAGGACTTATTTATAACAAGAAAAGTGATGAGTGGCCACACTATCAGCTAACCAACTATCCCATAAATCCAATGGAGAAGAACTAGTAACTATAGAAATAAAAATATTTTAATTTTTATCCACAGTATTACTTTCATACTTGGAATATTTTTACCTCTTTTGATATCTATGGTCTTGTTCACCGGTGCTTGATGAATCTCTTCTCCTCATCTCATATTTTTTGTCACGATTGATCCTTGGGTTGTCTTTTCTTCTTTTATCATAGTTGTTGTAATGTGGCTTCTTTCTCTTTTCTGGACAATCACTGGCAAAGTGAACTTTATTTTTGCAGTTGTAGCATTCAATGTGAGAAAAATATTTTCCATTTCCTCCTTTTGAGATTAAATGAGGATGTATTTTAGATGGGCCTCCTTTAAATTTATTTATTTTGTTATGGGAAACATAAGCATCATACCCTCCTTCTTCATGTTTCTCAATCCTTCCTCTTGCTATCATTCTAGATTCTTCTTGAGTAAGCTTCCCAACTATTTCATTAAATTATGGAAGAAATATTGTGTTGCTAATAGTAGTAATGCAGGTTTCCCAAAAAAGAGGGAGACCTCTGAGAGTCACAACAACCAAATCTCTATCTGGCACATCTTTACCAACCCTCATCATTTGATCTTTAAGAGGATGTTACACCATTTTTTGGTCATCTAACCTATTATCATTAGATGGACCCAAGTACACCATGTAAGACCAATTTTACCCTAAGTAAAATTGCTTTCACTATGTGAAATAACTTGGTAAAACACCTTTATTAAGTTGTTTATGGTCTAAGAAGGAAACCCCAAAAGGAAATAATAAACAAATCTATATTTGTTTATATTTCCTCAAGGAATAATTAGTTAAACATAAATTTAATTATTATTCCTCGTCATATTTAACCCAAAATAAGGAAATCAATTAAATAAATCCTTATTTATTTGATTATTTCCTAGGAAAAAGTTATTTAAACCTTATTTAAATAATATTCCTAGTTAAAATTGACTAAATCATTTATAAATAATTAAATAAATCATTATTTATTTAATTATATTTCCACCATTTCCTTAAGATAATAAATAAATCATTTATTTATTTATTATTTATAAATAAATGAATTGACCCAAGTCAAAAATCATTTTCCCTCCAACAAATATAATAAAATATTCCTAAAATGTGGTTCTAAAATTTGGTTAATAATATTTTATTCATGCACCAAGTTCTAGAACGCCCTAATATTTTGTTATAAATAGAAGGGTTTTCCCATTCATTCGTCACCTTTCATTGCATTAGATCACTCTGGATCTATACTCTTGGTCTAACTTTGAGCCATTATCATTGTCACATTTTTCATCATTTGCTTTGTGAGCTCCCTTTGAGTTCTATGTTTGTCTGGGTTTTCTACACCAACAAGAGAGAGAAGTTTTAGATCTAAAATGCTGAGGACTTTCAAGAACCCATCCCATTGAGCAGAATTGGAAACACCTTTCTTGTTTTCCTCTCAGGTGCCCCTTTAATACAAAAATTCTTTCAAATATATGGTTCGTGTCTTATCTATTTGATGCATGGAGCAACATTTTATTTTTGCTGCTTAATGTCTTTTATGCATAGATCTGGATTTGTGCAGCTTTATTTGGATCAACAAACTACAGATTTAAAGAAATTGGCAGCCATAATTGATGTTAGGCTATTTGTTATGCGTAGCTAAAGTGGTCTTTTTCGACGAAATATTCATACTAACGGACGAGATATCCTCATGATGTATGGCTGAGAAGTCTCACCTTTCTTCATCATCATTTCATTGAGTTGATATCTAAGCGTAATAATTTCATTCAAATTTTTAACTTTGTACATGTCGGCTACTTTATCATACATATCTTTAGAATTCTTCAAATTCCCAACATAAGAAATTAAGTGATATTGTAACCCATCAGCTAAGATTTGTTTTGATTTAGACTCAACTTTCTTGTACATGTTCTTAATGATAGCAGAGACATATTCTCAAGGTTCGAGCAAATTTTCTTGAATGTATTCCAACACATCATTGTTATTAGAAGTAATCTATAATATGACTTTAAATGCAGCAAAATTAGAAGCATCACCTAGTTTCTCATGCTCATTGAAGGTAGAGGAAGACATCTCGACCTTGGCTTGTAGATTTGTTCTCTGATAGATCTACTCTATGATAAAATTGTAGATTTACTCTCAGATAATATTGTCAGCTTCACAACTTGTCTTCTCTTGGGCTTTTCCTTGACCTTTTCTTTGATACCATGTTAATTTATTCAATATTGCTCTATGTTGTATCAGCCACTTAAGCCCAAATGATATTTTCATTAACAAAGTATTTAGATCTCTGTAATATAAACAACCATAAAATGAAACTAAAGATAGAACAATGCATGCAACGAAAGAGAATACAATATCACAACCATGAGTGACAGAAATTGGTCCAAGGCCAGGGAAAACTCTCACTATGGGGAAAACCCTTTCAAATATTATTCTTCTATATATTATCTTCAAAACATTTCAGCAAAGAGTAGAATGAGCTCAGTATATGTATACAAAATAATTAAACAAATTTGATATTTGGAATGATATCTCTATAATAGAAAAACACGAAACTAGTGGATCACCAATACCAAGCGATATTAGCTTCCCAGATCTAGATCTGGATTTGGAATATTGTCGATAACTAATCCAATGCGACAGTGATTGCATGATAGATGAGTGATGATGTTGCGCAAACATTAGGGGAATTTTGAGGTCTAAAATGGGCCTCCTATGAAAAATGTACAACCAAAATAAAATTTATGAGAACTAATAGGATTAAAGATGATGATGTCGACCATGGGGATTCACCATTTTTGGAGTAAAAAAGTAAAAAGATTAAAAAATAATAAAATAATAAAACTACTTTTTCAACTCATATTTTCAACTTATCTTCCTAAGGGTTTCCTCAAATTTCAAGCGAGATTACTTTTTGGATGCAAAATTTAATTCATCATCCAAGGATTACCCATGTTGTATACTTCTTATGGACCCTGCTACACGAACAATGAGAAATACATGAAAAAATGTGATTGCAATCACATTTTTCATGTATTTCTCATTTTTCGTATAACAGAGTCCATCAAAAGTATGCAATGTGGGTAATCCTTGGATGGGTAATTAAATTTTTCATCCAACAAGTATTCTTGCTCGAAATTTGAGTAAAAGCTTAGGGATATAAGTTCAAAATATGCATTGAAAAAGTATTTTTTTCCCTCTAAAAATTGATGATGTAATCAAATATTATTTTATTATTTCCACTATTATTTCATAATTTCCTTAGCAGGCCCATTTTAGACCTTAAAATTCCCATAATGCAACTGATAGAAAAATCAAATTCGATCTTCCCAATAAATCTTAAAGCCATGACCTTGAGACACTCTGCCAGCGTCTGAGCTAGCTCCAAGTCGTAATCATGAAGTTCTATGCCCTCAAATCAGGGCCTGAATACCGTAGATATTTGGTTGCACCCTGAAGCCTACCTTCAAGAGCCTTTACCAGCTAAGCCGCAACCAAAACAAGCTTTTCCCATGGCCCAAGTTGATCAGAGCCGTTACCTCAAGTTATCCTGCCTGCGGCCTAGATCCAAAATACCCAAATCTGAAATGTGCCTCTGTTTGTGATCCCAATCCCTTACGCGAGCCTCTTGCAATGTATCTGTGCGAGCCATAAAACAAAAATATGTCTGGTAACCAAAAAAACATGAAGAATATCTCATGAGTGAATGTGTGCAAATGAACTTGGGGTCGCTTCTATTTATAAGCTTGTGAGGGACCACTTGGGGCTTTGACCAAATCAACATGCGGTTACACCAACTCATAAAATAATAAAATAAAGAATAACTTAACTTCCTCTTATCCTATTGGTACAACATATAAACTGATTTTGATCCTCTCGAAAAGAGGAATCTAATTAACTTATTATTTAATCATTTGAATTGTTCAATGTGGAATTTGATTCTAGATGTAAAAATTAATAGGATAACATGATAAGGTTATCTAATGAGATCCCCTATCATGTAAGGAATCCATTGAGAAAATATAAGTTATTGTTGTTAACAATTATTATGATCATGTGCTTGAGACATTTACATGTCGTGTTTATATTATGATTATGGAAAGGAAATGATGAAATGTTGAATGTTATATTAACAAGCATACAAACAACTAACTAGAGAGACACATCAAACCATGCAGTGCATACTATTGGGAACAATGTTTAATACTGAGACGGGGGTGAATAAGTGTTAAAGATAATTTCAACTTCCAATGCCAATTTATATTATCATTTCATTCTTTGAATTGATTATGTGAGAAACCACTTATCATAACATATGCAACAAGTGAATAAATCAACGCATGAAGACACAAACCATGATAAATATAAACATGAGACACAAACATCTAACATGGAAGCCCTTTCAGGAGAAAAAACACCAAATATTTTTTATATTATGATGTAAAATATGAGCTCCTACTCTATTTACATCAATGTTTGCAAGAACCCACTCACATGAAGTAAAAACACCCTTATATTGTTTTCTATAACCCACTAGTAGAAAGCACCAACTCCCTTGTTTTGTAGACACCTTATCAACTAACTAGAAAGCACCAATTCATGGATTTATGCAAGAACCCACTTGGAGGATTCTCTCTTAGTAAGTGATCAAATATTCTACACCCAGCCATATTTTTCATTTAATTTTTCATAACTGCAAAGAACATCAGAGGTGGATTTTTTTTTTGAAGACAAGATTCATTAATTCATTCTATGCATTGTGGTCCTTGTTGCTCTTAATTAATGCTTCTCGGTAATCACCATTGACTGCAATTCTCAAATCTTATATCTATCGATCCATTCAAGTTCCTACTTGATTCAATGAAGGACAATAGCTAATTTTCCCATTACCACCAATTCTTTTAGATTTAGGTGTCCACACAATTCATTATTTTAAAAATTGTGCCCAATATTCTTCGATCTATAGCGAACCCCCAAATATGGATTAAGTGTCAGGATTAGCCAGAAATGTGAAATATCTGTCGACCTGCTCCATGCTTCATTATCCACAAGTGTGGCATAATGTAATTTATGGCACACCTACAAAATATGGAGGAACTTAGTCAAAATTTTTGACTCACCCATGCCTCATATGTATGCAGGCCTTATTCCTATAGCTTACAATGCCTTTAGTATTTCCAAAAGGATTTTTTAAAAACATATATTCATTTTTTTCCATCATATTCATCTTGAAGTCCCTTCATCACCAAAATACCTAAAACTGTCACAAAACAACTCCTAGGATATTCCTTACACTATATTCGCAAGGGATTAATCACATACAATAACCTTTCACACCAAAAATTACATAGCCACCAAATAGTCAAGTCCTAAGTTAGTCTACAACCCCCAGCCTTACCTCCAGGATTGTGTGTCAAGGTGGGTCTGCCCACTACAACAACCAACTAATGCCCTAGAAAATGGGATTAATTTTCATATCCACCATGATTCCATCATGTCCCTACACTTTATAACCCTAGAGCTATGTAACTAAACTCTTTCAAAAACCTTCCATGATCAGACCTCTAAGATGACATGTCCCAATTGGGCCTACAACTACTCTCATGAACCAATCAAGTGATGACAGGGATTAGATGTACTCCGCGTCAAATCGATGCCTATTTAGCCAAAGGCTTCCACCTTCTACACATTAAAACCCACCTGAGATAAAGCTTATGGGATGATTTCATTCTTATATCAACAACCCCTTGTGACGCCTCTTGAGTGGTGAGATGTGTCACCTAGATTTGACCTCTTTGACCACCTAAAAACGTTGAATCTTCCAATCACATGTCCTCTGAACTGAAGTGATGTTGATTTAATATCTGGCCATTAAAATTTTTCCACACACCTGTTAAAGAGGAGAGAGAAAAGGGTTCACAGACCCCTTTTTTATGTCAAATTCATTTATAAAAAATTCAAGAGTCTCAACCAATTTTTTAACACTCCACCACTCTGTCACATTAGCCCAATGCTTAACCATCATCTTGAGCCTTTACTTTCCGTGATTTTTTACTCATGTGGGGTAAACCCATCGAGATGAGATCTGAAGTGGGACCTCCTATTGGCCAATCAAAATGCTTCCAGTTCTTGACATCTTCATGGGATTATATCATCCTGGGCATTTCGTTTTCACATTTCTTTTGTTCTTTCGAGGAAGGACCTTTGCGATGATGTGGTCGTTGGACCTACCCACACTACACACTCTGCCAATCAATGGTCTTTCCACCTCCTTCACTGTTGAGCAGATTTTCCACACAAGCCTAGACATACATCATCCTAGGCGCTCAACTCTTTCGTGCTCTTTGAACCTTCCAAGGAGCTCTATGTCAGGATTACATGTTATGAGTAGGCCCTGCATTTGGCTAATGATTTATGTTTTCGCCGTTATTCTTTGTGCAACATTTTCCTGACACTTTATTTAGAAACTATGCTTGGGCACTATGCCTCGTTTGGAAACACCAATAATATAAATTTCCACTTGAAGGGTCCTTTACCAATATAGAACTGCAGCTTTGACTTTCAATGACACCTCAGTTTGAATTTCAAGAAATTATGATCCAGAAGGAATTTTCTGGACTTCAGTAGACTGTTGGAAATCTATTTCCGATTACAATCAAAGTATGTCATTTTTAGGATCATTTGAGCTAATCTCCTAAGGAAAAAATTCCTTCAAGGCTTGGTACTCCCTAACCTTTGTAGGTATAACCTTGTAGCTTCTTACCTAATAATTCTACTATGATGGTTCTCTACCAAGGACTATAATAACCATTGCACTCTCATTAATCTTGACACATCATGCACATCAATGCTAACACAAATTCCATCAGTTCTAGCCTAGTTGACATTAATACTAGCCTGGTTGACATCAATGGAAACACAAGTGCTTCCATGAGCCATCCTAGCAATGACAACGATCCAACAATCTCCCCCTTTGGCATTCATGGTAACATGAAATTTCTTCATATTTATGGGAAGTCCTCATGCTACACCCATTAAACAAAATGGATGAAATTTTAGCTTTCTTTCCATGCATGAGCCCTCAATGGATTTATATCCCTACTTGGGCCCTCACAACTTACTCTGCCCATTTGAAATCAATGGAGAAGGGCTCTAAACTACTTCTTCTCCCCCTTTCAATTAATGTCCAAGGTCATGGCTTCTAATGCTCATTCCTATTTGTAGACTTCTCTTTTTAAGGGTTTATATCACTAATGAGGAATTTAAAGTCTATCATTCAAACTCTGTTACAAACATCCTAATCAAAGACACCTACAATAACCAAACATTAGCAAAACATGTATTTGAGTCTTATTGTAGTTGTTGCTTCTCTAGTGCATGTTCTCACTTTACTTTAGCACCTTAACAGTCAACTCTTCTCCCACTAAGAATATTCTTAAATATACAGATTGTAGCTTAAACAACCCCAATTGTACCAAGAAGTTGATACACATTGGAAAATGTACCAGGAAAACTCTTATAACTCCTTCTCAAAAATAAATTCCCACTTACACAAAAAGGTTAGTCCACATGAACCAAAGATGACCAATTGATATAGCAATACCGATTGAAATCTAAAGACATCCAAATATTTTACCAATTGTTTTAATTAACATAATATTGCTATGCTTTATTGGATTTACAACTTAAATGAAATAAGGGTATTTCACCTAAGATTCAAAACTTTCATTTCCTAAACAATATTTCTTCCCGAGGCTAAAGATTTTTTCCTTCTACTACTACTAAAGTAGTTCCCCCTGAGTCAATGATCTCTGGTCTCCTATATTTTCTTCTTTGCATCAACTCTGGGACTGATCTGTTGGATGTTATTTAGGCTGTGGGCCTCTTATCAGTCCACACTTCTATTGCTACCCATATTCTTCTCACAACATAAAGTTTTGTGAACTCCCCTTGGAACCTTGTTGGCTACATTTTCCTTTATTTCAATGCTAATATATATATAAATAAATAGATTTATCATTATAATCAACAACGATACTGAGTCATACATCCAATGTTCCTATTCGTCTCTTTTTATAATTATTTCTTACCCCCACATCTAATTTATTTGGCCTCACTTGAGGCCACTCTCCTCTTGCAGTGAAGAGAAACTGAGGATCTACTTCGTTGAATAGATTATCCTCTTTTTTCTTCCAAACCTTCAAAAGTTGAGTCTCGACAGGGAAATTTCTTTCCAAATTCTTCTTTTTTCTTGTTTGGAAATTCTCTTGGTTACATAAGGTTGAAATTCACTTTTCCTTGTCTTCTTCTTTCTTCTCCCAAGCCTTGTTTTCACTACTTTTCCACTTTGTCTCCAAGAAACGATTAATTTTGGTGCTACTTTTTTTCCTTACTTAAAGCTTTCAACCACTTCATGTGTCAACAAAAGGTTTTACCACTATAATATGAGAATAATCCCTGTTAATCCTTCCCTAGGTTTTCATCATAGAATAATTAGCTCCTTGATGATTTATTCTTCCAATTTTCAGCACGCCCCCTTTACACAAATCACTTAAGAGAAACTCAGTTTCCTTTTTTTTCTTCAATGGTTGAGTTGCTATATTAGCATGCATATTTTGGGAGTCATGATGCACCCTGATATACCTACAATTTTCTATCTTATTTCCATAATTTCCACACTTGTAACATTCAACCTAACTTAAGACTGGTTAAAAATAGTTTCTCTTCTTTACAACCTTCTTACTAGGTCCTCTCTTGTTGTTACAATTCTTATTGCAAGGTATCTCCTGCATCCTTAGATTGTAGCTACTCAACATGTTTCATATTTTTGCATCCCATATAAAACCTAATGTGTTATGTCCAAATTTTTTATCAGGAAAACAGTAGCCATAAAATATATTTTCATACTTGAAGATACGTTTTCCTTGAGACCTTTATCCCTGATCTCAAGATGACCTTTGTTGGTTCTTCATTTTCAGTATATTTCCATTTCAAAAATTTCCTCAAGATTTCATTTGCTGCTATGAATTTTATGCTCCATTTCCTCATTGTTGTTGATATCTTCCTCAGTGTTGTTGGTGTTGTCCACCAATCCTTTTACCTTAATTGTTCTTTCTACCTTCAACCGCCTTTAATTGGGTAGTTGACCCTTTAGCCTTTTCCCTCGTGGATCTTGAAACTTCCTTGAAACCAAAACCAAACTTGATGAGAGAGGATCTCTACTTAACAAACATCTCATCCAAATCCTTTCTACTCTCCTCAAGCTTATAATATTGAGAAAACTCTTTATTCTTCTTTTCTAGGTCATGTCTCAATGATGCTACTTCAACTTGTAGTCTCTGATAGCAGGTTTTTCTTTCATTTTTTTGATTGGTCAACATCCCATTCAATCTTCTAGCCTCTCCTTGTTGAGAATTTATATCAATAACTATTTTATTCAAGTTCTCATTCTCCAGCTCATATTCATGCAACTACTCCTTTCTCTTAAGATTTTCCTCTTATAGGTCTTTGATCTCTTTTATTTCTGAGATCAAATATTTCTAAATTATATCCTTACATTTATATATTTATCTTCACTATCAGAGGTGCTAGAATAGCCACCACATATATCTACATTCCGCTTTCTGTCCACGGGATCTTCCATAGGTCTGAGAAGTATCCCTTCTTCATGACTACCATGGGTACTTTCATTTTCTCCTATGGATGAAAAATCATGGGATCTCTCTACATTTTCTTCATGGAGAGTTCTTTCCTCTTCTTCAAAGGTACCCTCATTAGCCATTTCTACAAGTGTAGGATTTTTTACACAATCACTAGGTTCATGATTTCCTTTTTCTTCAGAAAAGGAATATGCACATCTAGGGGCTAAATTACCTATGTATTTACATTTTTCATAGTTAAATAACTTACCTTCTAAGAAACTTGGCTTCACATTCAAGTCTTCTTCTTTTCCTTTGGAGTGATAAAGATCAACTTCCTCATTGGGAGAAAGATATATTTTCCTTTCAATATTTTTTCTCTAGGATGCCTTCACCCTCTTTCTCCATATTTTCTTATCTCTAGCATAAAATTATTTATAGTTTGATTCACTACATGAGAAACAGGGTTCATCAACCTTTTCATGAGCCTCGTGACTTTCTCCTCCATACAGACATTGCAAATTTTCCAATAATTTGTTTGTTGTCTCACTTCATCAACGTCTCACATCAATAACCCTTTCATGATCATCCTTTTGGACTATGTATTGAACTCATTCTTTTCTCCATATTCTAAGGACAACCAAATATATTCATTAATTACCATTAAATTTTATCCCATTATAATCTTCTAGAGCTCATAGTTTTCTCCATTCAAAAGTGGTTCTCCTTCAAATGTTAGCCAAGATTGATTAGCAATTGTTTCATTTTTATCTACCTTTAAGTGGTTAAGTTGTTCCTAAAGGAACCTTCCTCTGATAACAATTTTTGTAAACATTGTTTAATACTATGAGAGGGGGGGGGGGGGGTCAATTAATATTAAAGCTAATTTCAACATTAAATGCTAATTTATATTCTCATTTCATTCTTGACATTCATTATGAGAGCAACCACTTATCATAACATGTGAAACAAATGAATAAATAGACACATGAAGACACACACCATGAGAAGCATACACATGAGACAAATAGGTTTAATGTGGAAACCCTTTTTAGAGAAACAACACCAAATATTTTTTGTATTGTGACATAAAATATGAGCTCCTACTCTATTTATATCAATATTTATGAGCACCCACTCAGCAGAAGCACCAACTCCCTTATATTTTTTTCTAGAACTCATTAGCAGAAAGAACCAACTCCTTTCTTCTATAGACACCTGACCAACTTACCATAAAGCACAAAATTCATGGATTTATGAAATCACCCACTTACAGGAGGCACCAACCCCAAGTTCCCCTCATACACACACTAAATGGAAGAACCAACTCCTTAATATGTAGGCCCCAACCCACACTCAATAAGGAAACAAATAGTCACTATAAATGGAAGCCTCTTTGTCTGTTTTCAGCTTTGATTTCATCAACTTGTCCCTCTCCTCTCCTATACATTTGGTCCTTTCTTCTACTCAACAAACTTTACGCATACTCAACCCTCTTTGCACTCTTTTTCCATTCTGAAAGAAATCACTGTTCTCGGCCCTCATACATTTGGAATAGAAACACTTGGCATTGCACAATAGTTCATGCCCAAACATAAAATTCTCTCACATCATCTCTCAACGATTCTACCTTCCCTAATTGCACAATTTCAATCCATACTTTTGTTCCTCTATTTCCCAAAGAAAAATGATTCAGTTTCCTATCATTCATACTTCCTAAGTGTACTCTCAACATGGATTTCCATCCTACTGTTTTATCATATTGCTTGGCCACTACAGAATCATTAAATATGATAATGGTCACCTGAGTGGTTCTCCATACTAAGAATTAAGTCTCGGTCAAATTGTGCACTATAACAAAGATTTCTATGCATACTAATTATGCACAAAAATTAGTTTGTACCTCAGGCATGGCTCCCTTGGTATAGGATTATATCTTCTACACCTAGCCATATTTTTTATTTAATTTTTTGTAGTGTGCAAGGAAGATCATAGGTGGATTTTTTTTTCAATAAAAACTCCATTAATTCATTATGTGCATCGTGGTCCTTGCTACTTTGATTCAATTCTTCTCGGTAACCGTCATTGACTTGAATTCTCAACTCTAGTTTCTGACCCATTCAAATGTCTACTTGATTCAATTGAGGCCAATAGCCAATTTTTCCATTGCCAACAATTCTTTCAGATTTAGTTGACGACCCAATCCATTCCTTCAAAAAAAATTTGCATAGTTCTTCAATCTATATCGGACCCGCAAATATGGCATAAGTGCTATGATTATCCAAAAATCCTAAAGATATTTCGACTCCTTCCATGCTCCATTATCCACAGGCATGGAAAAATTCCATATATGGCACAATTTCCAAATATGGAGGATCTTTGTCAAAGATGTCGACTCACCCATGCCTCATATGTATGCAACAATTATGCCTACAAAATACAATGATTTTCATATATCTTGAAGGATGTTTTGAAAATATATGTTCGTTTTGTTTTTCATCATAGTTATCTCAAAGCCCCTTGGTCACCAAAACACATGAAACTTCCACAAAATAACCGTTGGGATCCTCTTACCACAATATCCCCAAGGGATTAATCACATACACTAACCTTTCACAACCACATTTACATATCGCCCACTGAACCAATTCATGGGCTAGTCTATAACCCCTAAAATTCTCTTTAAGAATGCATGTCAAGGTGATTCCACCCACTGCAGCCACTAGCCAATAAAATAACAGCCATTATTGCCTATTGTTAGGGTCCTATAAATATAAGATTCATAATTTTTGAATTGACTTTGATAGTCTTGTAAATATGTACATACCTTGCTTTTTGCAAGTTGTTTTCCCATATTTTGAAAAAATGAAAAATAATAAAAATCCAAAAAATGGGTAAAAATTCCTAAAAGAAAAATCAAAGGACTTAGAAAAATATAGACCCCAAAAGAAGAAAAAGGAAATAAGACCTGAAAGTAAGCAAGTCCAAATGCCACTACTTTTATTTTGACTGCAAGAATAATGATTATGTGCAGAGTGTCAATAAATGCCATAATCCATGATCAGTTAAACAGATTAATCTTAACTTTTCATGCTTTCAACTTCATGTTTTAGATAGAGAATAAATATTTTTCAAATAGTTTAAATTTGACAAACCAGTAGATAGGTAGAGAATAAAGAGGAGCTCAACATTTTAATCTGAGCCCTCGGATGAAATAAGGTAGATCTACATGGTTTTAGGCTTTGAAAGAAAATGTTTTAAGCTTTCAAGCCTAAATGCACCTACAAAATAAAGAAAAAATGTTAGAAATAAAGTTGGGTAGGTAGAAACCAGTGGCGCAAGCATGTAAATAAGAAATAATTGGGAAAAATCACTAATTTCCCCTCCCCTACAAGTATTCAGTATTCTAAACTATCAATAAAAAAGGCTCATAGAATTTTTCTGAGTTCTGTTGGGACTGGACCCAAGGCTCGATGACTGGTCAGTTAAAAATATTGAATTCTTACCTTAAACCCTCATTCATCAACATTTACCCTTCATTCATACATCAAAACCCCTTTTTTCCTAAGTAAAGACACATTCTTACTTAGTAAAATTGTAAACCCTAAAATAATTAATTTCCCTTCAAAATCATTCATAAAACCCTCAAAATACATTTATCCTAAGTATTAGTGAAGTAATATAAAAGATGAGAAATGATTTATTTTTATACCTTACTTAGAGATAATATGTGTTTTTTTTCCTTTTTATTCATATTAACATCTAACTTATTGTAATAAATCCCTAAAAATATACCTACCCATATATATTAATTCCATTCTATTTAAAATAACCCCCTTAAACCCACTATTTTAAACTTTAGACCAAAGTAAATATTCCCATGTGCACAAATATTTAAAACCCCACCCAATTACCCATTGGACTAAACTTATCATTATTTAAATAACCCACCCCTATAGTTTGAAAACTCTTAAAACGTTTAAAACTATATAATATATAATAATCACGCCTGCATATAAAATTTGAAACATTTTTCAAATGTTTTAAAAACATTACCTGTCAACCATGTTATATAACACCTAGGGGTTTAAAATTTATTAAAACATGGTTTTAGAAAGCCCAAAAACATTTTTGCCTATGCAATTAGACCGGTCCCGCTACTCTTATCCCGACGCAGCTTCGGAACTGATCTGGACCATTCATGCATGAACTCCAGATCCAACGATTGATATCCAATATCATGTAGAATAGATGCACAATCACCCAACCATCAAACATGTGTGAAATGGATGGTTTCATTGTTCTCTCTCTCCTCTGCGTGCCCTTCAGTCATTGGATCGCGTGGGGTAGGCTCAAAACCTCTTACCACCCAATCACCGCGCGATAACCACCTGTTTTAGATCCGTTGAATCCTGAAACTTCCCTTCCTGCTGATGGGACCTACATTCAATGCATAGATAAAATGGCTGAAATGCATATTAAACCTTAGAAATTTCATTTATCCATCTATCTTTTGGGCATTTAACCTAACTACACAGCCTCCCCGACTGTAAAAACACAATTTTCAAGCCATTTTCTGCTATCTTTACGCCCAAATCTTGCAAAAATCTGCCCAGTAAACCCTTGAATATTGTTGAGTAGCTGCATATCACTCCAAACAAATTCATTGAAGCCCTCAACTCAGCAAATTACCTCATAAACCTTACCAAAAAGTCGATACCTTCATTATAACAGGTATTTTTCTAAAAATTGAATGAGCAATGATTTGAAAGATATTTTAAAGAACAAAAGCATACTTAGGCTATAAAAATCGATTAAAATAAACTGCTAAAAAGGCCAAAAACAGGCCAGACCCTTTCAATTTTTTCCCAGAAACCTTGTTTCTCTGCTGTGCACATTTGTGGAGGAAATTTGTTAGTTTTTTCTATTTAATGAACTATTTTAAACTCTGAATTAGGCCAGAAAGCCTCTGAAGGTATCATAAGCCTCTTTGCCTAAATTTAACAGACTTTTTTAGCCCAATTTCTCATTAAAAGACTCAAGAAACCCTTGTTTCTTGTTTTAAGTCAGTTCAAAAGCCTGTTAACCTCTTTAACAAACCTAATTGGAAAGAAAGCCCTAAGAAAAGACTATACTTCACCTATTTATCCAAGAAGCCTCTGCTAAAAGGGAAAATTACTTCTACAAACTGTCTAAACTTGGAGAAGTAGCCAAAATGCCAAAAAAACAGAGTTCTACCAATCCTGAAAGTTCCAAAGTGTAAAAATCAAATCCAGTACTGTGACCACTTAAAGCCATTATCACCTCCCTGCAACCAAGGTTTCATTAAGAATTATTTTGTTTTTTAGGTCATTAGAAAAGGGATAATTTGGATAAAACAATCTAAATACTAGTTAAAGATATGTTTTACTCCAAGAACTTACAAGGAAATGAATTCAAAGGATTTTCCCAAAAAGATTCTAGGCATCGGAGTTAATGAACAGGCATCCTGTGAAAGATAAAAAAGCATTTTAACGTAAATATTAAAACAAGGCATTCATAATAGTTAGAGGTAAAATGAAGAACTCACAGTAAAGGTTAAATTTCAAAGTAAAGTAAGAATTCACAGTGACAGTCAAAATAGAACAGTCAAAGAGCATCAAAGTTAAAGTGTATCATATGAAAGCCGGAATGAAGGTTAAAACAAAGTTACAGAGAAGTCAAGGTAAAATCGTAAAAGTAAAACCAGAGGCAGTAAATGGTGAATAAAGATGAAAATAATTTCAAAAACAATGAATTTTATCCAAAGTGAAAGTAAAAACATTTAAAAGAACAGTAAGGTTAAAAGATGAAAACATAGCAAGAAGGGACATTTTTACATAAATTTCCTGTTTAAAGTCATTGTTTTGCAGAAACTATTGTGACCAATCCAAGATGAATTTTGCAAAACTGAAGGAGGTTTATGTTCCCAACATGTCCATATACAAAATCCTCTCTCACGTTTCTAATATCCATTATGGATTTGGAAATATTAAACAATATTTGAAAGCACTTTTTACAGAAAATTCCTGTTAAGTCATCATTTTGTAGAGGCGATTGTGGTCAATCAGAAATACATATTAAAAAACTGAAGGAATTTTTTGTTCCTAAGAGACCCATATACAAAAAATTATCTCACATTTTTCACAGGTATTACAGAATGAGAGATACATGCGCATCTTTACAGCCTTTTTTTTCAGACTCTGTAAAACTCATCTTTTTACAGAGCCTATTTTGACGAGATGGAGCAGAATTTTAGGGAAATGAGAGAGGTTTATCTCAAAATATTTATCTACAATAACCTCTTTCATGTTTTACATATCTATTATGGATTAATAAATACAAAGGTATCATTTTACCCCAAGTTTGCATAATTGTTGGAGTAGAATGCACAAAGAAAGGAGACAGTTAGTGACTTGGATGCCTCATCATCAACTAAGAGTTGAGATCAAATTCGAATTCTCCTCTTTGTCATCACCTATCCATAAAAAATAGTGCCAAATAGATGCATTAGTATTGAGTTTCCTTTACTTAATTTCTAATTATTTAAAACAGTTGGAGATATTTGTAAACCAATCTTGATATTTTTTCAAGATATTCTAGTTTAGAATTTGTATAAATAATTCACCCTTTGAAGTATTTTGGTGGAATAAAATTTCTAGGATTGTTATAGTAATTAATTTTTGGACTTTAAATCTTTTGTGTGTCAAAAATTCGACTAGCAAGTTGGATCAAAGCAAATTGGTATCATACTTCAGGATTCCTTTGATGAGCTATTTGGAGTGAGGTATTTTCTTCACTTGTCATTGTTCCTTTCTTTGTTACATGCATCCATTTATGTTTATGCTAAATCTAAATGTATAAATAGGGGTATTGCTATGGGATATGTTAATAGCACCCTATTTTTAACTAGTTATCATTTATATGTTTTTCCTCTGATTTCCAGTGTAGGATGTTGTTATATCATTCACCATCACCCTAGGAAACTTTAAAAAAGGAGGATCACCTGAAGCATAAAATGGAGAAATACCTAAAGGAGCGAATGGGTCGATGTGAATGAAAATCCATATAAAAAGGGGACAAGGCATGATATATATTGTAGCCTTGCGATAAACTTTACACAAAAAAAATGAAGAGAAAGGTGCAAGACAACTGGACAGAGCGTGACCCACCCATGCTTCGAGTAGTCAAAAGAAGAAAGGCGCGTGAAGATTTTTTGGGGGAATCAAGGATGACAGGGGGAAGGCAGAAGCTCACCCCCCTGGAATGGTGGTGACGTAGCATACGGTGGGACTCGAGACAAGTACTATGTGGGGTGATGGCCACGAGATTAGAGCTGCTCCAAGACCCTGTCGGACTTTCTAGTGGGCCCATTTAGGTAACATCTGTTGCAAGGAATACGGAGGTAAGGTAAGTCCTAGGACACCCGATACATGACCAGTACCGGTATTTAACCCGGCATGTGGTATACACCTAACCGAACTCTGATAACCAATAGCTAGATGCCACGCGTCCCAATGTCGACTTCCTTATGATGTCAGCCCTACAAGTGTCGTCGTAGCCTCGTTTTCTAGGTAATCTAAAGCCGTTTAACCCTATTATGCACTCAATGTGGTAAATAATTTCTTTTAAGATATACCGTAAATCCAAAGTGCGAGCTCCTAGTACCAGGTCTGCCAAGTTGCTTTCAACTTCCATGCGTCATTTTCTCCCGAGCATTTTCCTTACTATGCAGGTATTCTGTCCCTTTTTCACTGTATAATTTTCCTTTTGCTTTTCATGTTTCATAATGGTCATGGGTAGAACCAAGATTAAGAAGTCGGAGCCCGAAACCCCTCAAGTTCATGAGTCTAGCGCTACTCCTGGACCTGAGCCATTCACAGGCATGCAAGCCCACATTCGAGACCCACAATACCCTTTCTTCATCAGTAGCGTCAAACCTGACCTATTTAGGAAACATATAGAAAGTAGGGACAGGTTTAGAGTTGTTTTGTTGGGACTATACCATCAAATTTCTCTGCCCATCTACCGAGTTGTGGAATTAATATGCTGGCTCGGAGAAGCTTATGATGAGCACCGAGATATGTTCCTATCAACTCAAGGGGAACAAGATATTCAGTATATCTCTCGAGATCATCAGGAAAGCCCTCTATTATCCTCTCAGTTCTAATTATATCAGTTTCACTAAAATTTCTTTATCCCATCAGTTTTCAAAGCTGCCCTAGAGGAATCATAGCGATTTCATCGTTGCTGTTTTTGACTCTCACCTTACATCTTTCCCGTCTTCAGACTCGGTGCCTATGAATACATTCAAGGAAGACCTTCAGCCAACACTTGCTCTCATTGTAGGGATTCTAGGTATAGAAGGGGTCGAGCAAGTCTCAAAGGAATGTGTAGCCATTTTATGGTTAATTTCACAATCAGGTGTTGTTTTGGATATCCCTGGTTTCTTTGCCTACGCCATCCAAAGCCAGTTTAAAGACCTCCCAACCACCGGCCATTTTCGTTTCTGTTCCATGGTGTTCTAACTCTTCCTCTTCCATCAGGATGATAAGTTCAAGGGTTTGGGTCTAGAAAAGGTTTCTAGGATAAATGCTCAACCAAAAACTATCTTTGACAGGAACCCCGCAGTGCATCAGTTGGCTAATGGGGTGGGTTATTCAAACTTCTTGAATGAATTCATGACAATAGCCTATACTATTATTCACGACAACCCTCTACCTAGGATTTTTCCTGAGCAGAGGAACTAGCTACAATTCAGTGAGGAAGAAAGCACGAGATATTGGTACCTTTTCGATGACTACAATGAGATCAGGGTTTTCGGTGCAAAGGTTTCCCCTTACAGACTGCCTGTTTTTCCTGCCATGCAGATTTTCGCCTTGGAGTACCTCCAGCAGACCTTGAAGGCTGACCAGCTCCACTTCCTCCCTACGAAAAAGGGGTTCATTCTTAAACTTCCTACCACCGTTGACCCCTTCATTTTTAATTCAAGGCATTCCCTCCCCGTAGTGGAAACCCTACTCAAGGGTATGGATTTAAGGCAAGGGAAATCTTGGTCGTATAATCCAATAGGCATCATCTCAAAAAAAAGGAGGAGGATTAAATCAACTTCATATGCTCATGAAACTAGACCCTTCATCGAGTGGAGAGCTAATCTTGATACCTGGCCTTTGCTTTCACAGATGAAGATTGAGTCATTTGCGACGACGGAAAAAGAAGACATTGCTTCAACACGAGAAGCAGGTAAGAAATAGGTTGAGGAAGCCACAGTCACAGGAGAAGATTCTCTGCCCTCTAAAATGCAAAGAACAAATGATGAAGAAGGTGTCGGGGAAGAGCCACCGCTAGAAAAAGTGGCACTGTATGGAGATTTGGACAAGGGAAAAGCAGGTTTCATGGTAAAATATGATGGTCCGTCATCGTCTGATTTCTCAGAGGTTTCACAAGCCGTCTCTGTAAACAGGTACGAGGCAGGGAATGAAATAAAGGGGTAGAACAGAGCTATCAGGGAGAAGCTTTGGTCAGAATTAGCGGGCTACGTAGACAAATATCATACTTAGTTTACTGCCGAGATTGATATGGACAAGGAACAACTGATGATGGCCATGACTAAAGCGGTTCTAGATCCAGAGGCTGGGACCACCAGCTACAGAGCTCTGGAGGTGGCAGTAAACATGTCACAAGCTCCCCCGATTGATAAATGCAATCTGTTTCAGTGCTTTGGTGACATGTTGAAGGAAGAGGTGGTAAATCTCTCTCTCACTCTAAGGAGACTGCAAGCCTAGTACAATCAAGTGGTCGAGAACCTTAGGGTGGAGAAGAATAATTCCTGAGCACTCTCACACGACCTGTGGAGCTTTCAAGAGGTTGTGAAGGGCAAAGGGAATGACAAAGAAGATCCTCAAGGTCATGTCATTTCAGAGTTGCAAAAGCAAGTCGCAACCCTGAAGCATAAAATGAATATTCCTCATTTTCAGCATGTACAAAATGTTGAATTAGCTCAGATAGAAAAGGACAAGGATGATATAGCAGAATCCCTAGCTAAGGAGAAAGAAGAGAGGGCCAAAATTTCTAGCGAGATGACTTCCCTCTAGCAGAAGATGGACGAGTTGCAGAAAAGCTAGGATGCACACGTATGGTCCACACCACCTCCTGAAGATTCCAGCTCACTCTCGGAACAGATAAATATAGCACTGGCCAACCTTTAGGTAGCAGAGAAGAAGGTTTAGACAACACAACAAAATATCCATAAGCTCGAGGCCTGCCTTAAGGAGAATACCGAAATGGTAGCAACTTTGCAGAAAGGAATAGAGAAGGCAAAACAAGAAAGCTTGCGATAGGAAAAGAATATCAGGGACCTGACGAGCCAGATGAATGGAAAAATCACCCTCTTGGAAGCCAGATGCTTAATCTAGATAGACATCATCATGGAGGTAAAGAAGTGTTTGGCCTTTCTGACCTTAATTAAAGAAAAGAAGGTCACGGTTCGTCAATTCAGAAGAACTCTACATGAAGGGCATACAGACACTTCAACTAAGGTTGAAAGTGCTAGAAGGTATATCACCCTCCTAAATGATTTGATCTCAAAAGAATTAGCCAAACGGGGAATCAAAGACAGGTTCAAGGAGGTATCAGAATGCCGAAGGGTGATGGGAAATGAAGCCGTGCGTGACCTTGCACTATGCAGTTTGGAAAGGATGGTGACAAGCTTGGGGCAGTTTGACATAGAATGGACTGAACTGACACTCGCCGGCCTCCCATCATGCTGGGAGCCTAAAAATGTTGTTCTTCAACCGTTACCAGTATACTAGTGTAAACTGACAGAGGTGATGAATTGGACAGATACACCATCTGAGAAGATCGCTCAGCTTAAGGTCGAAACAATAATTTCTACACTCAGTAAAGAATTCTCTCTCCTCTATCAAGTTAAGCAACAGTTGCCCACTCAGGAGAGATATTGCGAACTGACAGAAGTGCATGCTCTGGTCGACACTTTCATTGCAATACCTAGTCCTGCAGCTCACACTTCGCAGAGGTGTAGCAACCATACGAGTTCACTAGCCACCGCATCTATGTCTCTATCCACTCCGTCTGTCGGTAAGAAAGCCAGCTCTTCTATATCCACAGTACTACCTTCTCCAGTTGCAGCCCCGACTCTGCCTCAGTACAAACAATGTTAAATCATGATTGGGCCTACGTGGCCTCCTACTTTATTTTCTTTTCACTTTCAATTTCGAGTGAAATTCATATTTCACTCTTGCATTTTTAATCTCAGTTAGTAAGTTGTTGTATTTCCATTAGAAATTTCTTTAAGCCCAATCTTTAAGATGATGGGAGGAATTCTACCCCATCATCAATTTTGATTTTTGATTAAGACTTGAAACTGCATACAGGCATGCAGAAAAGATATTTTCCCAAAATATCTTTCCACGTATATAACATCAAAATGTTATAAAAGTAGAGAGGAAGGGCATATTGAGGGTTCCAAATTTTCTGAAGGACTCATTAGCTCAAGCACTCTGTATGTGTATTTTTGTATGAATTCGATAGTTGATCTTGAATATCCCGTTGGGATTCAGTAATAGAAAATTTTGCTGGGATTGGGGATTCCACTTGAAATGATTTACAGTTTGTAACCCTTCTCCATGTTTTTAATATAAATGTTCATTTTGTTTCTCTCCACACTTCTGGTGTCTAAATATTCTAGAATGCGAGTGCTCCCATGTTTAAATGTGAATTTATCATAGCAGATACTCATATTTACTCATCTATAGAAATTTAAATATGTCTTAGGCATGACACTATATTCATTTCCATTTCTCTTCCTTTTTTTTACTGGTAATAACTATTTGGATTCTTATCCTAGAATAAGCCCAGTTATAGTTAATATCTTATCTCATTTTTTGTCATAGTCTTCACTCACTTATAACTTTACCACTGTACATTCATTTCACAAGTTGGCCCCCTTTACAACATTATTTTTTAAAGCTATCTGATGCATTTACTTATTGAGTTTCATATTCAGTCTATGTAGTTTCCTTCTTTGCTGTGATTACATTTAGAGTATCGGTCCCATATTTATCAAAGAAATTCATTAGTTGATAGTAGCATGAGAGCCAAATATTGTCAAATGAAATTGGTTGAGTCATATTCTCCTTTCACTTAAGATGTTCGGCACTAGTCTTTTTACAACTCAAGGCTGTCTCTAGGAGCGAAAACATCTTTCTGGCACTGTTGCCGAGGAAACGAAGTTAGAGATTTAAATCCCTGGGATACGATAAAAAAAAAATCACCCTTCAAAATAGGTGAGTAGGAAGGGTTGAGATTTGTAGATCCCTCACCTTGGCGACTCCACTATATTTCAAATTTTAAATCCATTTTGCATTCCTGGCTCAAAATAAGCCCGATATGAGGTCAAACACATCTCAACTTAGAACTCCTTCAGTATTTGACCCTGAAAAGATATTACACAAAATAAATTGGAAAGAAAAGTAGACTGCTCGTACTGATATACCAAGATTCTCCTTGGAAGACTCTCCATCTTCCTCACAGTTGGCTCAAGTTCAAGGCCCTATGATCACTGCCAGAATCCTTGAATATTCTCCAGGTCCCTCCTCCACTGAAAATATTGAATTCAAAGATGAGGATGAGTCTGTAGACACTTCAAGCTTCTTTCTGCATCCCACTCCTGAAGCTGAGGAAGTGAAGGAAGTCACGGCGGTTACCACTTCACATATTCCATCTGTTCAAGCAACCCCACAAGTTGTCATTCAGTACATCCCTATTTTTATACACACTCCCCTTCCACCACCTCCTTTTATTCATCATAATTCCCCTCTACCTCCACCACCTACCATGGTTGTCCCTGGTTTCTTGTTAAAAACATATGCCCCCTGGCATTACCACATATCTTGAATGACATGCCTCAAGATTACCTGAAGGTCCTGCCTCACTTCAACGGGGAGGACAACACTGCCGCACCAAAAAACTTGGAGGTATTTTGTGCTTTTGCAAAGAAATTCAATGTGGAGCATCTAGCTGTTGTGTTGAGGCTCTTTGTTAAGTATTTATATGGCGAGGCTCGTAAATGGTTCAAGACCCTGGGAGACCACTCTATTAATACTTGGGAGGAAATGGAAACTTCTTTCACCAAAAAATGGGGGGAGAAAAAAGATCATGGATATTGTCTTACTGAATTCAATGCCCCGAGGAAAAGACATAATGAAGATGTTTCTGAATTCATTAAGAGATTTAATAAATTATATACAAGTCTACCAGCAGAAATGAAGCCTCACCAAATCGCCACTAAAGTGGTGTTTGTAGCGGAATTTGAATCAGATTTATGTTTCTCCTTAAGGGAAATAAATTATGCCACCCTAGATGAAGCTCAGACTAATGCCTTCGAAGTGGAAGCTAACTTTGCTTCTACGGGAAAATCTAAATAGATAGACCACGATTCTAGATGAAGAGGTAAAGAAGAAACCTCTACCCTGAATCAAGAAAGGGAGGCAACATATTATAAGATCGAGGAGATGAACAAGATGATCCAGAACCTCTCAAGAAAGATGGTGAAGCTTGAGCTGGAAGCAAATAATTCATCATCTAGGCCACCTCAAGCTGCTCCAAATTGGGGTTATAACCCTCAGTAAAGAAAGCCTCCTCTACAAATACTACAAAGAGACCGGAAGGAACAACAATATCACATACAACCTCCACTATATCTGGAAGGGAAAATTGATGGCTTTGCCAAAGAATTTTAGGACGGGAAAGATGATTAATACCTCGCCTACTCAGAAGGTGAGGAGGTGGAACTTTCTTTGCAAGAAGATGAGGAGATTGAGCTTCCTTTGCAAGAAGAAGCTGACAAAACAGGTGTTGCTGAAGATCCTGATATTGATGACTACTGCAAACATTTTTTGGACTTCATGTAAGCACAATTTCAAAGAAATTATGATGTCCGATCCTCTAGGAAGAGGACCCGAACACAAGAGCTAGAAGAAGAGTTTCCTCAAAAGGATTCAATCGTTCAAAAAGTCAAAGGAAAAGGTAAGAAACTTATCTATGAACCTGTACATTCTAATGTTTCCACCCCCTCTTCTCCTAAGCCTATAGTTAATTCCCATGAAAAGGTCAAACATATTCCAGCAGAGGAGAATCCTCCATTCGTACCAAAAGAACTCAGGGAAAACCCAATAGAGAAGCCCCCTATTGTTTTCTATCTTCAAAAATAGCTGGAGAGAGTCAACATCCCAGAACCCTTAGCTAAGCTTTTGAAACAAACCTGCCTACCAAGCACAAGTGTCTCAGTTCATGCTTCCTCAGGGAGTAAAATCAATCCCAGATAGCCTAAACCTCCAAGAGGAAAGGCCCATGGTAGTGTTTTCTCCCCATGTGGAGGAGCTCGATTCATCGACCCCTCCTTTCTATGTCTCCCTAGTGATTCATGACTTGTTGTTGCATAACTGTATGATGGATTCAGGGGCGTCCCATAACCTGTTACCTCTGTCATTAATGGAGCAATTGGGACTGCAGATTACTCACCCATACAAATACCTATACTCCTTTGACTCTAAGAGGGTCAAATTTTTGGGGATGATCAAAGATATTGTTGTGAAGCTGGATCAAATCTGAGCCAAGAGTGTGGTGATGGACATAGTGGTTGCTGATATCCTGGCTCGTTTTGGGATGCTACTATCCAGATCATGGAGAATGAAGATTGGTGGTTCAATAAATTTTGATCTCACCTATGCAACCATTCTGGTATTTGGGAGCCAAGAGAGGAGGTTGTACCGGGAGACAAGGTTTGTAAAGATGGTGACAAGTGCTGATAACTCAGTGAATTCACCATTATATAGTAAATACGAGGATTTTTCTTGCTTGATGCTTGAAGAAGACGAGGATTTCATTCATGAGCCATCATTCTGCCAGTTGAAGGTTGAGCAGTCGACAAATGGGGAAGAAAGGGGCATCTGGACCCTACATTTCGATGGAGCGAATTCCAGAGAATGGAATGGAGATGGGGTCCTATTGATTTCTCCTACTGGGCAGTTAATCCCTTTTTCCTTCAAGTTGGAGTATGAAGCCACGAAAAATGTAGTTGAATATGAAGCACTACTGCTGGGATTGCAAACAGCCAAAAACATGAACATTCAAAGTTTGAAAGTCTTGGGGGATTCAGAGCTAGTAGTAAGACAAATCAGAAATCAGTGTCAAGAAAAGCACCCCCGACTAAGGGCCTACAGGAATGAAGTGTGGGATCTCGTGGAAAGTTTCTTCCTGGCATTCAAAATTCAATTCATGCCAAGAGATGAAAATAGAATGGTTGATTCTCTTGTTGTTGCAGGTAGTAATTTTAGATCCCCTTAGAACCCCTTGTTGAGATATGAAATAGAGATTCATTATCGTCCCTCTATCCCAGATAACATCAAAAAATAGCAGGTGTTTGAAGATGAAGAACAAGTGAAATGATTCATGGAAACTATTGGAGAGTTCTCCAATTTGACCATAGACGCAGAAGAATAAGAGACTGAAGATTCACCCACGAATAAGTGGCAGGATACTATGGTTGGCCATAAGGTACTCCATCTCAAAGTGTTAGTATGAATCTTGATTCGAGGTGTACGAAAAAAGACCATTTTATCTTCAAATAACAAATAGCCCTAAAAGCAGAAATGACTGCTAATATCTTCAGATCTGTAGATAGATGATCAAGACAAATTCTGCAAAAATCTAGATATATGCATTAGAAGACATTAAATAGTAGAAAAATAAGATTTACTCCATAGATCCAATAGACAAGACAAGAATATATCCAATGAAATTTTATATTAAAGGGCACCTGCAAGGAAAACACAAGAGGGTGTTACATGTTCTCCTCAATCGGATGGGTTCTTGTAAGTCCTCAGCACTTTAGATTTAGAATTCCTCTCTCTTGATGGTGTAGAAAACCCAGACAAAAAATGGAAAAATATGGCTATGATAATGGTTCAATACCTAGACCAAGAGTTGAGATCCAGAGTGATCTTTAGGCAACAAAAGGTGACAAATGAATGGGAAAACCCTTCTATTTATAACAAAATATTGAGTTAGTCTAGAGATTGGTGTGTAATTAAAATATTATTAACCAAATGTAGATCCAATTTTTATGGAATATTTTATTATATTTGTTGGAGGGAAAAGGAATTTGAGTTGAGTCAAATCCCCTTATTTGTAAATAATAAATAAATAAATGATTTATTTATCATTTTAAGGATGTGATTAAGTAAAAAAAAAATGATTTATTTATCATTTTAAGGATATGGTTGAGTAATAATAAAACAAATAATGATTTATTTAATTATTTAAGGGTGAATTAGTCACATTTAACAAATAATATTATTTAAATAAGATTTAAACAATTATTCTTTAGAAAATAATAAGATAAACAATGATTTCTCTAATTAATTTCCTTGTTTTGGGTTAAATATAACCAGAAATATTAATTAAACTACTATTTAACTAATTATTCCTTGAGGAAAATCAAACAAATGTATATTTATTTAATATTTCCTTATGGGGTTTCCTGTTTGGACCATAAACAACTTAATAAAGGTGATTTACTAAGTTATTTTCATAGTGAAAGAAATTTTACTTGGGATAAAATTGGTCGTACATGGTGTACTTGGGTCCATCTAATGATAATAGGTTAGATGACTAAAAAATGGTGTAACAGATTGCCCCCAGCGTGCGATCATTAGGAGCTAATAGTATGACCGAAGTACGTTGTAAGAACTCGATCACTAAACAATAAAGGGGAAGTCAAAGAGAGAAGATTGTAAGGTAGACAAAAGTGCTGAAGGAACTAGACCCTGAGGAGGTGACTTGCAGGTGCGACAAGTCTTTTTGATGAGTGAGTACCTGCTATAGGCGGCGGGGGAGGCATACCTATGCCCGTCGAGGGAATAGTACAAACAATAAGGCACCCGGAAAACAGCGGAACGCAATAATAAAGCATATGCTGGCATAAACATGAGCCAGATAAATAACATGATAATGAATCCCACATACATATTGTGCCTGGGATAACAGCCAGGACTTGTACAATAATATCTGAGTACATGAGATATAAATACAACCCAGATGCCCCTGAAATCAAGAAAGGGATTTGAAAATCTGACTGATTCATGCAAACAAAAAGGTGTTGCAAGCAGCTGAGGCCAACATCATCAAATGTATGGAGCTGCATTGAAGGCTGTAATGAAGATGTGATCCGAGTGTGTGGGGGGCTACCTGTAGGGCCACCCCCTCATGAGGGCTAAGACATCTCACACACACCCGAGAATCACTAATGTCAACTGCTGCATCACTGAACCATCAAGTATACGGATCTCGATCATGATGAAAGGAGCTGGAGTTGAGAAACAATCAAGTCAAAGGGAAATAAGGAGTCCTTTTTCCTGATCTGAGGCACCAAACAAGAGTGGAAGCTGGAACCAGGGTACACCGCCCTCTAGACATGTCTTCTGGAATGAATGAGCTGATGTCGACAGAAGGAGGTCCACCATAGGTGAGGCAATAAGGGATCCTCAAGTAAGGCATGAGAGAAAATAGTAGAGTGACTGACAAACGGACACCAATAATGATGATGAAATGGGGGTACTGAGTAGCAGACATACGACTTCCCTTGTTAGAGCATAAATGGCATGAATGACCTGGCAGCGACTAACATGATATCATGAGGGATAGGGGACAGTGGGACTAAAGGCCATAATGTGTGATACGAGAGAGGGAACAAGCAAGGAATGATGGAGGACTATAGCGGGATGCAAAGGGACTTGGGATAGACTCCATCAATGCAATCATGACTCCACGTTGATGCTCTAAACAAGGGTGACTCGATGGTGCTGCCACATATCTAAAGGGTCCAATGGTGACCATAAAAGCATGAGTACAAGATGGTAACTCATGATGAAATTCAACATGAGCCTAGACAAGTATGGAGGCAACATGGTGCCCCAGTACGATTGTTGCAACTGAAGAAATTCGATTTTGAGGAGGGGTAAAGTGGTGCTTTTTTGGAAAAAATGTGTCCTAGTGAAGTATCAAATCAAAGAAGCTAATAGATACCCATTTGAGGTCTTGGTGAGATCTTTCCAATGGTATATACAGTTCTTCAAACTGAGCTATAGTTTGGTCGCAGTAAGTGAAAGAAAAATAAATTGTTTTATTTTAATAAGGCATTTTCCTTCCATATTCACTTATTTGTCGGTGGAGCTCTGGTGAATGTTGTGAGGAGAGGAGGCCTTAAATCTTGCGGTAGTTGTAGTGAATAAACCGACCGTTGGAATTTTAGATCTATCAGTTATAGGTAAGAGGCATAATCCTACTCTTTCATTTCAGTGGATTGAAAGTTCAGTTTAGGTACCCAGAGCTCATGAACAGGCTAGTTCACACTTTTGGGGGTCTGTTCTATGGCTTGGGTAGTAGGTTCTGGGCAGAAAACTACGACCTATCCTAGGCAATGACCTGAATAGTGCAACCTGTCAGAAAAAGAGGTTTTCAGTGCTGTTTTTGGATGAGATCTGGGATTTTTATGGTTGAGGGGCATAGGTGCCCCCAAACATGTTGTGGACATGCCAAAATGTATTTAGAAAAGGGAAATCTAAACACCTTTTAATGATGTGGTGCGCCCTTTGTTTTTGGTATGGTTACGCTGTTTGAGAAAGGAAATAAATGATTACCAATATCTTTTGGTACTGCCTATATTAATCAAATGGACTTTAAGTTTCTAGGTTGGCATATATGGTGCTAATATCCCAAAGATAGTATTTGGGATAATGAATGGATGTTCTCCCAAAAAACCTATAGGTTGGTCAACCACGATGTCTATGAGACTGGGTTGCTGATGACAAAAGAAGGAATGATGAGGGGTATCATTCCTAGAGTCACCTTGAAGTGATATGGGACTCTAGAAGTTCTTCTAAATGTGGAAGAATAATGGGACTAGAGTTGTCACAACTAGATTCACTAGGAGAGTGCTGAAGAACTGCTTCTCCTAGTCTCTCCAATATGGGTGTCCCCCTTACCCAAACATTGGGTGTTAATATAATGGCCACACGGTGCATGTGGTTCGAAAGCATGAGTTTGATGTAAGGGGGATAGATAAAGTCGGGAGTGGTCGCTACTTCCATAATGTCGTCATCGTAATAGAAGGTGGGGTGACTGATGGAAGAAAGACCACCTAACGCAGCGAAACAACCTTACTCCTCATCATGAGAGGAGGGGTTCGTATGTGCATCATCACAAGGGGAAGCGGGAGAGTGAGTAGACAGAGGATCCACCGATGTTGAGACTAGGGAGGGGGCTGAAGGGAGGTTAGGCGAAACATCAAGGGAGGTCTCATCGTGGACTTTTGACCAAGGCCCCGTTATCTTAACATCATAAGGGGAAAGTTAATGGGAACATATGTGTCCTCAGGTGTTGCCGAAGTAAGATGCGAAAATAAGGGAGTGGGTGACTCATGGGGCTCAGCCTCGAGTTGGCGTAAGGCTTATAAAGAGGAATGATACTCTTCGAGGTGAGGACACAGGTGAGTGTAATGGCTATGGAAATCACATAAAGTACAAGGGTGAATTGTGCGCAATGGTTTGTGTTTCGAGATTGAATTGGGTATAGTGACATATACCTCTAGGATATCAAATTATGGAAACGACTCATTGACCATGGAATTGAGGTGAGGCAATTATGCGCAAGAATGGGTGGCGTGGTCGACAACGTCACACAAAGCACAATGGATGGTACACTTTGGAGGCCGAGGGGGGGCAGGTTTTGTCGGGGTAGCCTTATCCTTTGATGCCCCCTTGCGAGCTTTGCCCTTCTTACCCGAAGTGGGAGGTGGTTCTTGTTGAGGTGAATGAGGCACTGTTGTAGCGGGAGAATTCATAGGGACCGGTTGAACCGTGGTCAAAGAGATATAAATTTTAGGTTGACCAGGCGGGGTAGCGGTTGCAGGATCAAGGTACCAGACGGGAATCCCATGGGTTAGGTTAGGAAGAGAGAGGGTGGCCATAACAGGTACTTTGTACACTCCTAGTGGGGGAGCTAGGAATGATATCTGACCAGAGGGGTAATGACCAGGCGGGATGGCACCAAGATGGTTGAGGCCGGGAGGAACCATCCTAGGATGGTAAAGGGGGTCATGAGTACCAACTGAAGGTGAAGGGCCAGGAGAAGAAGGTTCAAAAGTCTGATCAGAGGACATCATGAAAATCTGGTAATCGGGGGAACCAGATGGAAGAGATTGAGTGGCCACCTGTCCATCAGGTGGTTGGGTAGCCACAAATCCTTGTTGAGGGAAAGGATCAGTAAGCACAGCCGGCTGAATAGGTGCAGGACTGGGAGGAACCAAAGGGATGGCTTGTTGTCCTCTTAATGTTGCTTGAGATTCCCATAGCTACCGCATTTGTGGTAGAAGAGAAAATTCATGCGTATAATGACCATAAACACCAAAACAAGAACAAGGCTTGTTCATACGAATAGGCCTATCCTGCTTGGGTTGAGTAGTGTTAGGAGCATTACCTTGAATAGGTCTAGGATTACCAGAGGCAGCTTGATTTTGATTGCCTTTCCTCTTCCTTTTTGAGGTAGGAGGATTAGTCGTGCCCTGCTGTGCGTACACCTACCCCGGAGGGGGTGGTGGTTGCTATTGCGGGGGTTGAGAAGGAAAGGGAGGAGAAGGTGCTAATGTTGTAGGAGCTAGAGCACTAGGCACTGGATATGAATAATAAAGAGGTTGGGTAGTAGTGTGGTAAATAGGAGGTTTGGCAAAGGGAGGAGGCATGCCGTACCCTGGATACGTGCTACCGAGAGGGGGAAAAGTGCTGGAGGAGCTGGCCCCTCCCTGACAGAAACCATAGCCCATGGGGGGTTGAGCATATGGATTAGAGAGAGCCGCAATGATACCGTCGACAGTGTGAGATGCTCCCGGTGCATTGGCACCACCAGGTCTGGGAAGATCAGGGAGGACGGTATAAACATAACCTGACTAAGAATAGATTAGGTCATATTTTAACGCAATTTGGAGAGTCGCTTCTTCGGTTTGAGGAAATTGCGATGCGACATCTTTCCTGATAGGCGGCAAGAGAGTCCTGAGGAACCAGTCCATGTAGACACGGTCTTCGAAAGTAGGGGCTCGACATAGGAGCTCTTATCCACCATTCTTGAACATGTTCTGATAGGCGGGTCACAGAGGATTGATGGAAAGAGGTCAAGAGCTCAGTACCAGTGTCATAACGAAGGGGAAGCTGGAAATAAGACAAAAAATCCCGAGCCAGAGTCGCCAAGGTGGTATGAGAGGAAGGGGCCTGTTCAACATACCGCTTAGAAGCTTCACCTATAAGCATTTGTTGGAACAACCGAAGATGAACAGAGTCATCGGTAATGGAATTAGACGAACACCACATGTGGAAAGATTGAATATAATTTGAAGGATCTTCTCCAGATAAACCTTCAAACTTTAGGATGTCTGAAGGGAGCTTTGTTGGCATAGTAGGCCACTTAGTGTCATGGTGTATAGGGTCATTTATCAACTGGTCAAAATCGGGGAGGCTGAGTCCTACCATGAAAGGGAGCAAGGGTGCAGCCGGGGTAGTGTCCGTTGCGGTCCCACTAGTGGTATTTTCGATGGGAGGGCCAGGGTTACCACTAGTGTTAGGTCCTGCACCAGACATGGTGAAGGTGACAGGGGGAGAACCGAAGGCAGAACGGGAAGGAGAACCTAAAGGACCAGAATAAGAGTCAGAATGCAGACTCGGTTCAGGACTAACTCGAATCCTCTATGGAGGAGTAAGTCTCCCTAGCGGAAATTGAGGATGAAGGCCAAGAAGTCTCCGGGATTAATGCCTTGGTGGTGCAATGGTGACGACACAAACACGGCACAAAGGAAAAAGAGACCGACAAGGGAAAGGAGGTGCAGGCTCAACCAATTACAATGTCGAAACAAGGGCAGAGAGGTGTAGGATCAATTTATTTCAATTTTTTAGATTCTTTGCTTGGCGGTGTTAACCAAGCCCTTTTTCACTTAGGGTGTGTGTGTAAAAGTGTGTAAATTTTAATTTTTAAACCCAGATGTTTGTAGAGAAAAATAAAAAGTGTGTTGTATAGCTGTAAATAAACCTGCAAATGTCAGTATATAGGCCTGCAAAACAGAAAATAAAAAGCTAATAATGCACCAATCTAAACCCAAGGAGGTGGTCTCTCAACAAATAGTCTATAGGTGAGTAAAAAAATAATTTAAACACGCTAAAAAATGCTAATATATCTAGGGTCAAGAGGGACAGAGATCTAAAAGCAAAATCTGCTGGAAAGTGGTGCAGAAAACAACAACAAATCAGAGGAAAATTGCTATCAAAAGAGCTGGCGAAAGGCTATCTCCTGGAGGGAAGTGGAGTGAACCCTAAAGGAAAACCCAAAAAAATCTACATGAGGTGATTTGGATGGATAACTATAGAAATTTGAATAATTTGTTGAATTATCCACCGAGATTATCCTGGTCACATACTATTTGAGCTTCATACATAACACATAATCTCTTCTACGCATTAATCATCACATGCGGAAATAAAAACAACAATCGGTATTGAAAACATTCACATGCGCACATATAAATTCAACACATATAACACAGTATGTATATCGGGGAAATCTTACAGCTGAAAACCCCCTACTGTCTCCAAAAGTTACACACAAACTAGCTTAGTTTTGAACAAGTCACGGGTTCAAAACTCCTCCACTGTTTGCCTGCCTCTACTGCGTAATCCAAGATGAGAGAATGGATGGAATGAATTTGAATTCCCCTGGCTTTAACTGCACAATCCTCATTGGAAATCTCCTCCAATGATTGTGCAAATCTCATGCACACTATAGTCACAACTGATAGTAGACTCCACCCTTTCACCCACCTCTAACACCTGTCTCCACTGAACTGTCCATGCACTGAGTTAACTGATGTGTTCTTTAGTTGAATAATGAGTTAATAATTAGTGAATTAATTAATAATTAATTCACACCACTCATCTCTAGTGTATTATCCAGTTAAACTAAATACAACTAGTTCAACTAAGTTAAACTGAACAAATCTCCATCAACTCCTCAATCAACTCCACCAAACTCTGCCACTTGAGTCCTAACTGAAGTCAACCATGCATTAGCTCAACTAACCCTTAGGAAATTCGAATTTCCTTCTGTCAGCTGCATGTGCCACATCCAAGCATCAAACTGAAGTGCTCCAAGAGGATAAGATAATGTTTATAGTCTAAATATTATTAAGGGTTAATAATATTTGACTGTTCTATTTTTAGACAGGCAGTCTAAAAATAGACTTCGACCTATATGTCTAAAAATAGTTGTCCATCTATTTTTACCAACTTGACCAATCATCCAAGAATAGCATCCCGCAACTCCTAGACCATGCTCCATATGTCTAAAAATAGACATAGTCTAAAAATAGACTTTTCGACAAAAATCACATGTGTGGTCCCCACCTAGTTTAGGTGATCACTTTCCAAATAGGATCAGGAAAGATGTTTCAGGAGGCCTCCTTCACTATTTCTTGTTGCCATTTTCAACAATAACAAGCCGATCTGAGGTGGATCTAAAGATGAGGTATCAGATCTGAAAAATGGCTGAAGACTCTGAAATTTCAGACAACCTGCAACAACAAACACTCGTCCACAAAAAGTGGAGGCACTAAAGCCCTAGGGGGTTAGGTTCCAACTTAGTTGAGTGAAATAGAGCAAGTATAGGTCCAAAATAGGCAGAGAAAGAGGCTAGACAACCCTAAAAAAAGGCTCAACAAAACCCATAAAACTTTCAGAAAAATCCCTGTAGAAAGTCCAAGTCATAGTTTTTGACCTGTTTTCAGCAGAGGTTGCACTTTTTGGGCTGTAAAGTGCGCCCTGGAAGTCCAGGTTGGAGCGTTTGGGCAGAAAAGTGCGACCTGCACTTTTGGCACTCTCGGCGGCAGGTTTCAGAAAAAAATTTCATCTCAGCTGCGGCTAATGTCTGTCACCTACGCATGTTGAAGATGGAAACAAGAAACAGTGAAGGAGGCATCCTAAAACATCTTTCCCGATCCTAGTTGGAAAGTGATCACCAAAACTAGGTGGGGGCCACAAAAGTGATTTTTGTCGCAAAGTCTATTTTTAGACTATGTCTATTTTTAGACATATGGATCATGGTCTATGAGTTGCAGGATGTTATTTTTGGATGGTTGGTCAAGTTGGTAAAAATAGATGGACCTCTATTTTTAGACATACTGGGCAGAGTCTATTTTTAGACTGCCAGTCTAAAAATAGATCAGTCGAATATTATTAGCTCTTAATAATATTTGGACTATAAACATTATCTTATCCTCTTGGAGCACTTCAGTTCGAGCTACGGATGTGACACATGCAGCTGACAGAAGGAATTACGCTATTCCTAGGGTTTAGTTGAGCTATTGCATGGTTGACATCAGTTATAACTCATGTGGTAGAGTTTGGTGGAGTTGATGAGACAGTTGATGGAGTTGTGTTTGGTTTAAATTAGTTGAACTAGTTGTATTTAGTCTAACTGATAAATACACTAGTGATGAGTGGTGTGAATTAATTATTAATTAATTCACTAATTATTAACTCATAAATCAACTAAAGAATACATCAGTTAATTGCAGTGCATGGACAGTTCAGTGGAGACCAGTGTTAGAGGTGGGTGAAAGGGTGAGTGTGACTATCAGTGTGACTATACTGGTGCATGAGATTTTCACACACATTGATTGAGATTTCCAATGAGGATTGCGCAGTACAAGCCAAGGGGATTCGAACTTGGATCCATTCATTCTTCATCTTGGATTGCGCAGTAGAGGCAGGCAGACAGGTGTAGTAGATTGGAGCATGGGATGTGCATGATCTGAGCTTGTTTTGTGTGTAGCATGTGAGATAGTGCTGAGAGCTTGTGAGGAGCTTTGTGCTATGTATTGTTACATGTTCCCTATCATTATAATATATAGATAGTTGGGGGTTTTCAGCTGTAAGCTTTCCCCATTACATACTGTGTTATATGTGTGCTTGATTATGTTTTAATGTGCGCATGCGACTGCTTCTAATTCCGCAAAATGATGATCAATGGTAGAAGAGGTTATATATTATGCATGAAGCTCAAATAGTGTGTAATCAGGATAATATTGGTCAATAATAACTCATCTATTATTCAAATTTCTACATGGTATCGGAGCAAAGTTGATCATCGGATCTATTACAGTGATTACATTTTATTTCTTGAGGCAGAGTCTGTAAGAGGGCCAGGTAGCCTCTGGATTCATCCTTTCTTTGAAAGGTGAAAAATCCAGTAAATGCCCCTATAGTCGATCTTTGTACTAGAAATATTTTGTTCTCACAATTTCAGATCAGAAGTGGTTGAGTTTTGAGCTGGTGGAATTTGAATTTGCAGTAGTGTTTTCTTGGTGTCAAAGTTGAGATGTCTTTCAATGGATTGTGATTGGAGTATGCCCTTGAGGGCAGCTCGAATTATATTGCATGGAAGGACAGGATGGAGGTGGTGTTAGATGACAACGGGTTGAAGGAGTTCATAGATGCTGAAGTCCCAAAGCCTACTGACGCTGCTCAAGTTGAGGCTTGGCAAAAGAAGACAACAAAGTGTCGAAGGATTCTATTGGAGGGCGTGAAGGATCACATAGTATCCAGCCTACATGGTAAAGCTTCTCCATTCTTGATGTGGAAAGCTTTGACAGATTTGTTCCAAAGCAAGAGTAACCAAAGGAAGTTGGTGCTCAAGGATAAAATCAGGAAAATAAAGATGGAGAAGAATGACACTATTCCGGTATACTTGACAAAGTTTTTCCACTGCAGGGATGAGCTTGGGAGTGTAGGAGTTAGTGTGGATGATGAGGAATTGGTGAGCTTGGCTCTCCTTGGGCTTCCGAAGAGTTTGCACTCCTATCAGAACTCTGTCAATGGTCGGGAAAAATTGCTAGGATGGGAGCGACTTTGGTCGGATCTTGTGCAAGAGGAGATAAGGCGGAGTACCAGGGATGGATCTTCATCAAAGGCATCTGATGAAGAAGATTGCACTTTGGCTACCAAATCAAGGAAGGGGAAGAGAAAGAAGAATGCTTCTCAATCCAGTGCGGATGGTAAAGAGCGTGACATGTCCAAAGTGAAGTGTTTTCACTGTCACGAGCATGGGCATTACGTCACGAATTGTCCACAGAAGAAGAAGAAAAAGCAGGTTGCTGGAGCTGCAGCTGGTGAGGCTCTTGCCTCGCAATTTGAGCTGGACTTCTCATTGATCGCATGCATGGTGTCTAGTGCATTGGGATCGGGGTGGTATTTTGATAGTGGCACTTCCTTTCACATGACGAGAGATGTGAATCTTTTCAGTGACTTGGTGGAGAAAGATCTCTAGTTGCATGTTGAGTAGGGCGACAATGGACGATACAATGCGACCGACATTGGTACCATAAACTTTCAGAGGGAGTCAGGTAAACTCATTCTTTTACAAGATGTAGTGCATGTTCCAGGTTTAAAGAAGAATTTGATCTCAGTCGCAATGTTAGAGGATAAAGGGTATGAAGTTTTCTTTAGTGAAGGAAAATTTTTCCTTCGGCACAAGGCAACAGGACAAGTCAAGAAGGTTGGGATTCGAACAAGGAATCTCTATAGGCTTGAAGTAGATGGGATGTCTACGGAGCTTCCTACTGTTGGGAAGTGCGAGAAAGACATGCAATTGATGCTTGTGAGGGAGAAAGTTTTTCATGCAGGTAATAGTGAACCTCGAGATGTGGAGCAGCCACAAGATGAGGATCATGGAGTGGAAGAAACCACTCATGCAGAGAAATTTCGTTCCAGATGGGCAGAGGGAGTGCATGCAGCTATACCACCAGGTGAGAGGTGGGGCGAAATGCATGAATAATCCCAAGAGGAGATTTCTGGTAAGGATTCATGAGATGGTGTGGATCTCATGAATTGAACCTGGCTACGAGGTGCCCATAGCGCAGTAGTAGCATGATCATTTGGATTGATGCAGGAAGATCAAAGTGACAGTGTCAGATACTGGAGCGCGAATCAGAGTTGACAGCAAGTGCAGAGTGCATGGATGCAAGAGTTCAAAAACGCAGTGGTTCCTGATGACATGTGAAATTGGGCCCAGTAGAAGTCGAAGACTTTGATGATATATGCATCAAACTGATTGAGTTGTTTGGAGCCTATTCAGTTTCAGAGGAGTTGCAGAGCAGATGCATGGAGTTGCATGGCGCTTGTGAAGGTTGCAAGGCGAATGCATGGAGTTGTATGTCGCATACAAATACAGTCCTTTCTTGTTGAGAGGGAGTGTTGAAGATGGCAACAAGAAACAATGAAGGAGGCATCCTGAAACATATTTCCTGATCCTAGTTGGAAAGTGATCACCAAAACTAGGTGGGGGCCACACAAGTGATTTTTGTCGCAAAGTCTATTTTTAGACTATGTATATTTTTAGACATATGGATAATGGTCTATGAGTTGCAGGATGCTATTTTTGGATGGTTGGTCAAGTTGGTAAAAATATATGGACCTCTATTTTTAGACATACTGAGCGGAGTCTATTTTTAGACTGCCAGTCTAAAAATAGATCAGTCGAATATTATTAGCTCTTAATAATATTTGGACTATAAACATTATCGTATCCTCTTGGAGCACTTCAGTTCGAGCTACGGATGTGGCACATGTAGCTGACAGAAGGAATTATGCTGTTCCTAGGGTTTAGTTGATCTATTGCATGGTTGACTTCAGTTAGAACTCATGTGGCAGAGTTTGGTGGAGTTGATGAGACAGTTGATGGAGTTGTGTTCAGTTTAACTTAGTTGAACTAGTTGTATTTAGTCTAACTAATAAATACACTAGTGATGAGTGGTGTGAATTAATTATTAATTAATTCACTAATTATTAACTCATAAATCAACTAAAGAATACATCAGTTAACTACAGTGCATGGATAGTTCAGTGGAGACCAGTGTTAGAGGTGGGTGAAAGGGTGAGTGTGACTATCAGTGTGACTACACTGGTGCATGAGATTTGCACACACATTGATTGAGATTTCCAATGAGGATTGCGCAGTACAAGCCAAGGGGATTTGAACTCGGATCCATTCATTCTTCATCTTGGATTGCGCAGTAGAGGCAGGCAGACAGGTGGAGCAGATTGGAGCATGGGATGTGCATGATCTGAGCTTGTTTTGTGTGTAGCATGTGAGATAGTGCTGAGAGCTTGGGAGGAGATTTGTGCTATGTATTGTTACATGTTCTCTATCATTATAATATATATATAGTTGGGGGTTTTCAGTTGTAAGCTTTCCCCATTACATACTGTGTAATATGTGTGCTTGATTATGTTTTAATGTGCGCATGCGACTGCTTCTAATTCCGCAAAATGATGATCAATGGTAGAAGAGGATATGCATTATGCATGAAGCTCAAATAGTGTGTAATCAGGATAATCTCGGTGAATAATAACTCATCTATTATTCAAATTTCTACAACGCAATGGGTCCAAAAACACGCGGAAGTTAGAATTTTTATTGTTTTAGGGTTTTATGGATTAAAAAAAATATCAAGAATAAGAAAAATAAGAGGCTGAAGAGAAATCCTAGGGTTTGAAGCAGCTGGATATGCAAGGATTAGAAAAACAACAGCAGTCGTAAAGGTAAACCCGTGTGGAGTCACCAGTTGTTAGTATGAATCTTGATTTGAGGTGTACGAAAAAAGACCATTTGAGCTCCGCATAACAAATAGCCCTAACAGCAGAAATGACTGCTAATATCTTCAGATCTATAGTTAGATGATCAAGACAAATTCTGCAAAGATCTAGATCTATGCATTAGAAGACATTAAACAGTAGAAAAATAAGATTTACTCCATAGATCCAATAGACAAGACAAGAATATATCCAATGAAATTTTATATTAAAGGGCACCTACGAGGAAAATACAAGAGGGTGTTCCCTGTTCTCCTCAATGGGATGGGTTCTTGTAATTCCTTAGCACTTCAAATTTAAAATTCCTCTCTCTTGATGGTGTAGAAAACCCAGACAAAAAATGGAAAAATATGGCTATGATAATGGATCAATAGCCAGACCAAGAGTTGAGATCCAGAGTGATCTTTAGGCAACAAAGTTGACAAATGAATGGGAAAACCCTTCTATTTATAAAAAAATATTGAGTTAGTCTAGAGATTGGTGCATAATTAAAATATTATTAACCAAATCTAGATCCAATTTTTATGGAATATTTTATTATATTTGTTGGAGGGAAAAGGAATTTGACTTGAGTCAAATCCCCTTATTTGTAAAATATAAATAAATAAATGATTTATTTATCATTTTAAGGATATGGTTGAGTAATAATCAAACAAATAATGATTTATTTAATTATTTAAGGGTGAATTAGTCATATTTAACAAAGAATATTATTTAAATAATATTTAAACAATTATTCTTTAGAAAATAATAAGATAAATACTGATTTATCTAATTAATTTCCTTGTTTTGGGTTAAATATAACCAGAAATATTAATTAAACTACTGTTTAACTAATTATTCCTTGAAGAAAATCAAACAAATGTATATTTATTTAATATTTCCTTATGGGGTTTTCTGTTTGGACCATAAACAGCTTAATAAAGGTGATTTACTAAGTTATTTCCATAGTGAAAGCAATTTTACTTGGGGTAAAATTGGTCTTACACGGTGTACTTGGGTCCATCTAATGATAATAGGTTAGATGACCAAAAAATGGTGTAACACAAAGGGAATGTGATCCCCAGAGGATTGGTGCCATTGGAAAGGCTATTTGACAAAAATGATGTCCCAGCCAATCATAATAAGGTGGTTGAAGAAGAGACAGTAGAGGAGTTAAACCTTGGGATAGAGGCAGAACCCAAAATTGTGAAGCTATCGAAGAAAGTCCCCGAAGAATACAAAGAGAAATATCTAAAGTTATTCCAGTCCTACAAGGATGTGTTTGCCTGGTCTTATCAAGATCTGAAAACTTTTGACATTGGAATCATACAATAAAATATCCCACTAAGAGGAGATGCTAAGTCGCATAAGCAAAAGTTGAGACAGATTAATCCTTTATTGCTCCCATCCATAGAAAATGAGATCAAGAAACTGTTGAAGGAAAAAATCATTGTACCATTGAGGTATTCCAAATGGGTGGCCAACTTGGTCCCAGTTCGAAAGAAGAATGGAGAGATAAGGATGTGTGTCGATTTTCGAAACTTAAACAGGGCATCCCTCAAAGACAATTACCCACTGCCAAAAATGGACCACATATTGCAGAAGGTGGTGGGATCCTCAGCATGTCCATGATGGATGGTTTCTTAGGGTACAATCAAGTAGCAGTTCTTTTGGAAGACCAAAATAAAACGACATTTGCCACTCCATGGGGTATGTTCATGTATGCTAGGATGCCATTTGTGTTGATAAATGCGGGCACCACATTTCATAGAGCCATGGAAATTGCTTTTGTATGTGAGTAGGATAAATTCGTGGTGGTGTACCTGGATGATATCAAAGTGTTCTCCAAGGATGATGCCGAGCACATCGATCACTTGCACAGAACCTTTGACAAATGCCGCAGGTATGGGCTATCTATGAACCCACAAAAATCTCTGTTTGCTTTAGAAGAAGGAAAATTGTTGGGTCATATTGTAACTAAAGCTGGGGTAAAAATTGATCCAAGAAGGGTAGAAGTAATAAACAACATATCCTTACCCCGAAACAAGAAGGAAGTTCAAGTGTTTCTTGGACATTTACATTTTTTGAGGAGGTTCATACCGAACTACGTAGAGATATTTCGGTATATAATAGAGATGTTGAAGAAAGATAATGATGTGAAGTGGACTGTCGTGTCGAGGGAATTATTTAACAGAATCAAAAGTGCCTTCGGAGAAGCCCCTATACTGGCAGGTCCTGACTACGGCAAGCCCTTCATGATTTTCTCGTTTGCATCTCCTCACACTGTAGCAGCGGTACTATTGCAGAAGAATGTGGAAGGGTACGTGCAACCCATTTCCTTTTTTAGCCAAGTGCTTTGAGATGCCGAGCTGAAATATAATATTTTGGAGAAACATGCCTATGCCCTGGTCAAGTCCCTGAAGGCATTTCGAATGTACGTATTGCAGTCAGCTATAACATCTTTCATACCCACTGCTGCAGTGAAAGGTATTTTGGTATAAGGTGACAGCGAGGGTAAGAGGGGAAAGTGGATAGCAAAGATCCAAGAATATGAGTTGGATATTCACCCCACCAAGCTTATAAAGGTACAAGGACTAGTAAAGATCTTGTCCGAATATAACTGTCAAGCCTTGGGAATAAACTTAACCATGGGAGTTGAAGAGGTTCTTGAAGGTACAGGCAAGCAGCCCGGTGTAGAAATCACCACTTAGAAGACTCACATGAAATACCTACTCAGTGCATGGTACAAGGATATTGTAGAGTATCTTCTAACTCTCAGCTGTCTTGAGCTGTGATAAAACAAAATACCATACGCTGAGATTGAAATCTCAAAAGTTCATTGTGGAAAATGGCCGGTTGTACTGGAGAGACCCATCTGGCATCTTGCTTTTGTGTCTCACGGAGAACGAAGTGGAAGAAGTTATGGTTGAATTCCACGAACGTACCTGCGGAGGTCACTACAGTTGGAGAGCCACAGCTCACAAGATTTTAAAAGCAGGATTCTTCTGGCCTAGAATTTTGGGATATGTTCATGCTCGATTCAGGGCTTGTGAAAAAATCCAAATATTTTCCGAGAGGTAGAAGTTTGCACCCTTGCCAATGATCCCAGTGCATATAGAAGAACCTTTTCAATAGTGGGGAATTGACTTCATAGGAGAGATTCATCTTGCGTCTAGTGGAAAACACAAGTGGATCCTGACAGCCACAGACTAATTTACTAAATGGGTGGAGGCGGTGCTAGCGAGGAATGCCACAGATACAGTAGTGTCAATTTCATGGAGGATAACATCATATCGAAGTTGGGCTGCCCTAATAAGATTGTAATTGACAATGCACAGGCTTTTAAGTCTACCAAGTTCATTAACTTCTGATAGCAATACAATATTGTGTTGGGACACTCCACTGCATACTATCCACGGGGAAATGGGTTGGTGGAATCTTCCAACAAGACATTGGTAAAAGCATTGAAAAAATCCATAAACAAAAACCAGAAAAACTGGGATTCACAGCTCAAGTTTGCATTATGGGAAAACAGAATGACCAGCAAGCGATCAACTGGTAAGTCTCCATATGAATTAGTCTATGGATGAGCAGCGGTGTTCCCAATACAGCTAGCTCTATTTGTAGCTCGTTTCCTATAAGACAGTCAGGAGGAGCCAAATGATCTTATCAGAAGAATGAATCAGTTGGTTGAGTTGGAGGAAACCCAGAGTCAAGTAAATCAAAGGTTGATAGAGTATCAAGAAAATATGAAATACTTTTTCGACCAACATACCAAAGGAAAATAAATGTAGGTTGGAGATCTGGTACTAAGGTGGGATGTCAGGAGAGCCGAGAAAGGAAAGCATGGGAAGTTCGATCCATTGTGGTTTGGTCCATTTAAAATTGAAGAGGCTGGAGGAAATAACACTTTGAGGTTGGAAAATTTGGAAGGTGACCTGCTTGAAGCCCCTGTAAATGGGCAATTCCTAAAACCTTATTTCCAATACTGATTCAGGTCATAAGGCCTACTGTATATATATTGTACAATATTGCTCTTTTTTACTTTTATATTTGTTGTTTTTTATTAAGGCCTAAGGAAGGTGGAAGTGTCGATGAGTCATATTCATAGAGATAGGTTAACAGATGGTCTACATATTTCTCAACACATTCGAGGACAAGCGTGTCATCCCCAAATGAAGCCAATGTTGTTATATCATTCACCACTGCCCTAGGAAACTTAAAAAAAAGGGGGATCACCCGAAGCATAAAAGGGAGAAATACTTAAAGGAGCGAATGGGTCGATGTGAATGAAAATCCATATAAAAATGGGACAAGGCATGATATATATTTTAGCCTTGTGGTAAACTTTACACAAAACAAAGGAAGATAAATGTGCAAGACAGCTGGATAGAGCGGGACCCGCCCATGCTCCGAGCAGTCAAAAGAAGAAAGGCGCATGAAGAGTTTTCGGGGGGATCAAGGATAGAAGGGGAAAGGCAGAAGCTCATCCCCCCAGAATGGTGGTGATGTAGCATACGATGGGACCCGAGACAAGTACTCCATAGGGTGATGGCCGTAGGCTTAGAGCCGCTCCAAAACCCCGCCAGACTTTCTAGTGGGCCCATTCAGGTAATAGCTGTTGCAAGGAATATGGAGGTAAGGTAAGTCCTAAGACACCCAGTACATGAACAATACTTGTATTTAACCCGGCGCGTGGTATAAACCTAACCAAACTCTAATAACCAATAGCCAGATTTCACGCATCCCAATGTCAACGTCCTTATGACGCCATCCCTACAAGTGTCATCCTAGCCTCATTTTTCAGGTAATCTAAAATGGTTTAACCTTGTTTTTTGCTCACTGTGGTAAATAATTTATTTTACGATATATCGTAAAGACAAAGCGCGAGCTCCTAGTACCAGGTCTACCAAGTCGCTTTCAACTTCCCTGCGTCATTTTCTCCCGAGAATTTTCCTTACTGCGCAGGTATTCTGTCCCTTTTTCACTGTCTAAGTTTCCTTCTGCTTTTCATTTTTCATAATGGTCATGGGTAGAATCAAGAATAAGAATTCGGAGCCTGAAACCCCTCAAGTTTGTGAGTCTAGGGCTGCTCCTGGACCTAAGCCAGTCACAGACATGAAAGCCCACATTTGAGAACCACAATACCCTTTCTTCATCAATAGTGTCAAACCTGACCTATTTAGGAAACATATAGAAAATAGTGACAGGTTCAGAGTTGTTTTGTTGGGACTATACCACCAAATTGCTCTGCTTTTCTACCCAGTTGTGGAATTAATATGGCGGCTCAGGGAAGCTTATGATGAGCGCCGAGATATCTTCCTATCAACTCAAGGGAACAAGATATTCAGTATATCTCCCAAGATCATTAGGAAAGCCCTCTATTATCCTCCCATTTCTAATTATATCAGTTTCACTGAAATATCTTTATCCCGTCAGTTTTCAAAGCTACCCTAGAGGTAGCAGAGCGATTTAATCGCTGCTATTTCCGACTCTCACCTTACATCTTTCCCGTCTTCAGAATTGGTGCCTCTGAATACATTCAAGGAAGACCTTCAGCCAACACTTGCTCTCAATGCAGGGTTGCTAGGTATAGAAGGGGTCGAGCGAATCTCGAAGGAATGTGTAGCATTTTTATGGTTAATGTCACAATCATGTGTTGTTTCGGATATCCCTGGTTTCTTGGCCTCCGCCATCCAAATCCAGTTTCAAGACCTCCTGGCCACCAACCATTTTCATTTCTGCTCCCCGATGTTCTACCTCTTCCTCTTCTAGCAGGCTGATAAGTTCGAGGGTTTGGGTCTATAAAAGGTTTATAGGATAAATTCTCAACCAAAAACTATCTTTGAATGGAACCCCGTAGTGCATCAGTTGGATAATGGGGTGGGTTATTCAAACTTCTTAAATGAATTCATGACAATAGCCTATACTATTATTCACGAAAACCCTCCACCCAGGAATTTTCCTGAGAAGAGGAACTGGCTACAGTTCAGTGAGGAAGAAAGCACAGGATATTGGTATCTCTTCGATAAATACACAGATATTAGCATTTAGGGTGCAGAGGTTTCCCGTTATAGACTGCCCGTTTTTCCTGCCATGCCGATTTTCACCTTGGAGTACCTCTGACAAACCTTGAAGGCTGACCATCTCCACTTCCTCCCTGTGAAAAAGGGGTTCATTCTTAAAATTCCTACCACCGTTGGCCCCTTCATTTTTAATTCAAGGCATGCCCTCCCCATAGTGGAAACCCTGCTCAAGGGTATGGATTTAAGGCAAGGGAAATCTTGGTCGTATGATCCAAAAGGCATCATCTCAAACAAAAGGAGGAGGATTAAATCAATTGCATATGCTCATGAAACTAGACCCTTCATCGAATGGAGAGCTAATATTAATACCTAGCATTTTATTTCACATATGGAGACTGATTTATCTACGACAGGGGAAAAAGGAGACACTGCTTCAACACGGGAAGCAGGTAAGAAATAGGTTGAGGAAGCCGCAGTCACAGGAGAATATTTTCTGCCCTCTAAAAGGCAGAGAACAAACGATGAAGAAGGTGTCAGGGAAGAGCCACCGCTAGAAAAAGTGGCACTGTATGGAGATTCGGACAAGGGAAAAGTAGGTTTCATGGTAAAATATGATGGTCCTTCATCGTCTCATTTCTTAGAGGTTTCACAAGCCATCTCTGTAAATAGGTCTGAGGCGTGGAACGAAATAAAGGGGAAGAACAGAGCTATCAGGGAGAAGCTTTGGTCAGAATTAGCGGGCTATGTAGACAAATATCATACTTGCTTTACTTCCAAGATTGATATGGACAAGGAAAAATTACTGATGGCCATGACTGAAGCAGTTCTAGATCCAGAGGCTGGGACCACCAGCTACAGAGCTCTGGAGGTGGCAGTAAACATGTCACAAGTTCCCCCGATTGATAAATGCAATCTGTTTCAGTGCTTTGGTGACATGTTGAAGGACGAGGTGGTAAATCTCTCTCTCACTCTAAGGAGACTGCAAACCAAGTACAATCAAGTGGTCAAGAACCTTAGGGTGGAGAGGACTAATGCTCAAGTACTCTCAAATGACCTGCGAAGCCTTCAAGCGGTTGTGAAGGGAAAAGGGAATGAGAAAGCAGGTCGTCAAGGTCATGTCATTTCATAGTTGCAAAAGCAGGTCGCGGCCCTAAAGCATAAATTGAATATGCCTCATTTTCAGCATGTACAAACCGTTGAATTACCTTAGATAGAAAAAGACAAGGCTAACCTAAAAGACTCCCTAGATAAGGATAAAGAAGAGAGGGCTAAAATTTCTAGCAAGATGAATGCCCTCAAGTAGAATATGGACGAGTTGCAGAAAAGCTAGGTGCACACATATGCTCCACGCCACCTCTTGAAAAGTTCAGCTCACTCCCAGAACAGCTAACTACAGTGTTGGCCAACCTTCATGTAGTAGAGAAGAAGGTTGAGATGACACAACAAAATATCCATGAGCTCGAGGCCCGCCTTAAGGAGAATATCGAAATGGTAGCAACTTTGCAGAAAGGAATATAGGAGAAAAAACAAGAAAGGTTGTGACAGGAAAAGAATATCAGGGACATGATGAGCTAGATGAATGGAAACATCACCATGTTGGAATCCAGTTGCTTAATCTGGAAAGACATCATCATGGAGGTAAAGAAGTGGTGGGCCTTTATGACTTTAATTGAAGAAAAGAAGGTCGTGATTCATCAATTGAGAAGAACTGTACATGAAGGGCATACAGACGCTTCAACTAAGGTTGAAAGTGCGAGAAGGTATATCGCCCTCCTAAATTATTTGAGCTCAGAAGAATTGGCCAAAAGGGGAATCAAAGACAGGTTCAAGGAGGTAGCAGAATGCCAGAGGGTGATGGAAAAGGAAGCCGTGCATGACCTTGCACTGGGAAGTTTGGAAAGGATGGTGACGAGCTTGGGATAGTTTGACACAGAATGGACTGAACTGACACTTGACGGCCTCCCATCATGCTGGGAGCCTACAAATTTTGTTCTTCAACCGTTACCAGTATACGAGTGTAAATTGACAGAGGTGATGAATCGAACAGATACACCATCTGAGAAGACCGCTCGGCTTAAGGCCGAAAAAATAATTGCCGCACTCAGTAAATAATTCTCTCTCCTTTATCAAGTTAAGCAACAGTTGCCCACTCAGGTGAGCTATGCCAAAACTAACAGAAGTGCATGCTCTGGTCGACGCTTTCATTGCAATACCTGGTCCTGTAGCTGACACCTGGCAAAGGTGTAGTGACCATACGAGTTCTTAAGCCACCACATCTGTGTCTCTATCCACTCCATCTGCCAGTAAGAAAGCCAACTCTTCTATAGCCATAGTACTTCCTTCTCCAGCTGCAGCCCTGACTCCGCCTCACCACAAATAATGTTAACTCATAATTGGGCCTATGTGGCCTCCTACTTTACTTTCTTTTCACTTTCAATTTCGAGTGAAATTCATATTTCACTCTTGCATTTTTACTTTCAGTTAGGAAGTTGTTGTATTTCCATTAGAAATAACTTTAAGCCAAATTTGTAAGATGATGGGAGGCATTCTACCCCATCATCAATTTTGATTTTTGATTAAGACTTGAAATTTCATAGAGGCATGCGGAAAAGATATTTTCCCAAAATATCTTTCCACGTATAGAACATCATAATGTTATAAAAGTAGAGAGGAAGGACATATTGAGGGTTCCAGATTTTCTGAATGACTCATTAGCTCAAGCACTCTGTATGTGTATTTTTGTATGAATTCGATAGTTGATGTTGAAGATCCCGTTGGGACTCTGTAATAGAAGATTTTGCTGGGATTGGGGATTCCACTTGAGATGATTACAGTTTGTAACCCTTCTCCATGTTTTTAATATAAATGTTCATTTTGTTTCTCTCGACATTTCTAGTGTCTAAATGTTCTAGAATGCGAGTGCTCCCGTGTTTAAATGTGAATTTATCATAGAAGATACTCATATTTACTCATCTATAGCCCTTTAAATATGGCTCAGGAATGACACCATATTCATTTCCATATCTCTTCTGTTGTTCTACTAGTAATAACTATTTGGATTCTTATCCTGGAATAAGCCTAGTTATAGTTAATATCTTATCTCATTTTCTGTCATAGTCTTCACTCACTTATAACTTGACCACTGTACGTTCATTTCACAAGCTGGCCCCCTTTACAGCATTATGTTTTAAAGCTATCTGATGCATTTACTTATTGAGTTTCATATTCCGTCTCTACAGTTTCCTTCTTTGTTGTGATTACATTTAGAGTCTTGGTCCCATCTTTATCAAAGAAATTCATTAGTTGATAGTAGCATGAGAGCCAAATATTTTCAACTGCAATCGGTTGAGTCATATGCTCCTTGCACTTAAGATTTCCTAGGCACTGGTATTTTTACAACTCAAGGTTGTCTCTAGGAGTGACAACACAAGGAACCCTTAATTGCTCCCTCTCTTGTTTGACCTCTTCCTACTACTTCCTTTTCCGGATTTAAGGATTCTTAAGTGCCCTTTATTCCGATCATATCACCTCACAAAAATAATTTTCCAAGATCTGCAAGGGTTATCTATCTTACCCTCGAGACATTTGACCTTTTTTGCCCTTGATCCTAGTCCTGTTTGCTTGATTTTGACTCCATTGCCCAATGGAAAAATATATTTCCCACTATCCATCCTTTCAAGTGATCTTTCCCACCAAATCTATCAAAACAAAACCAAAGATGCACTTTCATAACTAGCCTAATATTCAAAAATTAAAACAAAGCTAAATTTTAAAGAGAGAGGCCTCTCTAAACCCTAGGAAGGCTAGATCCTAGAGTTTGAAGTTGGTCTGTGGTTACCTTGGACTATTTCTCTCTTGAACCTGGAGAAATTACTGAGTGATAACACCTATCATAGCCACCACAATTTCATCATGTATTGACACTTAGTCAGCCTGGAGTTGAAGAAATGAATTAACCTCTACCTACTTCTCGTGAGCCCTTGCAAGTATTTCCTGAGCCTTAACCAACCTATCAATGTAATTATTGTAATTTCTAATATCTTCCCTCAAGCTCCTGAATATATCTGCTATACTAGGTGAATACTCTTCTCCTTACTATCTAGCTAATCTGTAGGGAGAGTCGTTGGAACTGTACTCTACCATTTTTCTTGTCATATTTGATTCTCTTATTCATGCAAGTATACCATTGTAGAGAAAACACATAGATGCCAAAATGAAGTCCATACCTCAATGATTTTTATGGGAGGCTTATCTCATATACAAGATCAATCCACATTAGCATGTATATGTATAATTATAATAATATCCATCTAATAACATAACATCACAACAACATCATGAATGATCATACAAATTGTATACCATGGCCCCATGCATGACAATCATAACCTTGAAAAAATCATACTTTACCCAAGGAGAGTGAAATCACACTCTGATACCACTTTTTGGTATCAGATATGGCCCAAAGAGAGCATAATACGCTCTGATACAACCCTCTAACCACATCCACCCACACTTACCCACTTTCACTAGCTTTCAGGGGTAAACATGAGTTGAGGTTCAGTATGATATGACTCAACCTATTATGTGCCCTTAAGGAAATGGAGTCGGCAACTTATCATGTTACTGACTTCCCTAAGGTGCCACAAGACTCTAGGAGTAACCCAAACCCTCCATGTGTCCAACCCCTAAGTCAACTCACTTTTCCCCTAGCCAGAGCCCTAGTCGCTCTCTTTCAAAGGCCTGCATGTGACTATGGGTTCCTAGTCACACTTATAATCCTACCTCCATGTGACTATGGAATTTTATGCTCAGTTATATGCCAAAAAATTTGAATTTTGTGCCACTTTTCCAAGGTAGTGACTCAGGTATCTGCCCAGAACTTAGTGAAACTTCAAGAGTTGATAAATGAAATAGAAAAAAAATCTTGTGAACCAAAACCTAAAAGCAAGACTTGAACTAACCATTCCCAACCGACATTGACATTCTATCAAACACTTGGCGAATATAAAACCTACAGGTCGTAAATGAAATTCTGAACATAAGGGACGGAAAAATTATCTGAGTTTTAACGAGAAGCGTCATTGCCTTCTCACATTAGCTATCATAACACCAATTAGGTCGTGTGTTCATTATTCATTCTGTTATAAGTAAAAACATGAAAATATCCAAGGCTAAGATCTCTCATAAAACCATGCTTATAACCAGTATATAACTGGACAAATAACAATAAGAGAACAACCATTAAAGCCATATAATAACCAATACATTTCCTTATAAAAAGAAAGAGAAAATTAGCCTTTATTAAACATAGGAAAATGTTAAATGGGTTCGAGACTTCCATGATCCACTTGACCATAGATTCATTGAACCAAATCTTTCTTTCAACTAATCACCCTCGTGCCACATTCCAAACATGAATGTGGATCTCGTGGGATAAACCAGTCCAAAGACAACCAAGGGAATCCAAAGGTTAAACCTTCTCCACCCTCACCGTACTATGATATCACCTAAAATAATGCCTAGATCGCAAAATGAAACGATCTTGGATGACTCGGAATTTCTTCACCAATACCTTGAGGTTTTTTCCCATTTCCACTCTCAGGCTATATCATGTATCCCGCCATTACCGGTCAAGGGAGTCATAGGCCTTTGGGAATTTTTCTGAGACCACCTCACGCAGATCCAAAAACTTCCTGAAATCAAAAGCTCAAAATGAGAACAATCCCATCACACCATGGATATCCGGAAATGTCAAGGCTAGTTCAAAATCCACTGCTGAAACCCAGAAAAATCCACGCCAATGAAAACAAAATAACTAAATACCAACATGCACATATCGTGCATGTCAAAAAAAACTAAGAATCATATATGCAACCTGTTACATGTAAGTATTCCCTTTGAAGCTACTTGATCTATTCTTTTCTTTTCTTTCCTTGTCCTTATTTTCTTTTCCTTTCGTTTCATTTGTTTTCCTTTCCTTTTCTTGCCCTTCCTTTTCTTGATTTCTTTCTTTCTCCTCTTAGTGATCTCTCTTCTCTGAGACTAATTCTAGAACTGAACTGAAAAAGGGCTACCAACTAATGCTATGAGGTATTTTATTGATTGGGCCTCTAATTTCTTCAATTTTCCTTTATTTTCCTTCATTTTCCTCCTCACATGAAACATGTGACCTTTCACCTTCATTTTCTCCAAATTTCCATTATGTTCATAAATAATGTGCCAAAAATACCATTTTTCCTTTCCAAAGCCTTACCCATTTCCTTTTCCAATCTCCTTTAATAATAAACACAACAAGTGATGCCCACTAGGATATTTGTCCCAACACTCATCTTGGAATTAGTGTCCCTTGCCTGTGGTCGTATTTTTCCTTTATTGACTTTTATTACATGAAATTTTAACCTGGGGTTATTACAAGACATTTTTATTGATCCCCTTAAGAATAAATTCCACCATGTAGGGAACTATGATGATAATACATAATATGGATGATTCTATGATAGGAAAGGGAAAAAATGTTTATAGAGTACATTAATATTTCCCATACCTTGCACTCAAATCCAGGTATAAGAAAATTCCAACAACTCTTTGTTCTGAAGTACCATAGTGGCCTAGATAGTTACATCCAAAAATAGATGGACTATTGTACAGCTCCTCATTTGGAGTTAATTATCAATATCCTATAAAAATTGAGAAGAAATTGAAGTAGAGGAGTTAGTAAGACTTCAACACTACAAATCCACTACAAAAAGATCCTAGAAAAGGTGATCCAACCTCTCAAAATAAGGGATAGACTAAGGATAGCCAACTCAATAAAACTAGCCTAAGTCATGTTAAGATATGTCGACACATAGGAAATAGTTAAGTATAACTTAGTGTAGCGTAAAGTTAGGTAAAGTGTGTTTCTTAAGTATGTACTTTTGTAACTTATAATCTGACGGTCACAATATTTAGTGATCTTACGGTTCATTCTCTCATCAGTATTACAGACACTTGATTCATGGCTTGACACTCGATTGGTCCATGATATCTATTTAAAGAGAATGGAGGATCATTTTTTCGGTGATCGTTTATCAAAGAAGCTTATCTAAATTTTCTTTCTTTATATTAATAAATTTCTTAGAGTGGCCACATTGGCTCAGGTCGTGGACTATTGCCCTCTTCGATGGTTTTAACCACGTGAAATAATAGAGTACTAATATGTGATCTATTTGTGAGAAGTGACCTTTAATGTTTGATCTAAGTAACTTACCCTGTAAATTCCTACATGGTATCAAAGTTGTTTTAAGGGCCACATCCGTTGTTAATCCATATTCAAAGCCATTTTTGACTGCATGCGATTGTCATTTTCCGATTATACTATTTCCAACCACTTTCAAGCTAGGCGATCTACTATGTTGTGTCTAGAGCCTCTATTCCAGTGAGGAACCCCTTTCATTTCATATAAAAAGGTTTTTGGTTTCCCTAGCTATTTCATTTTAGATATAGAGGTATAAAGTTTTTTTTTGTTGATATATTTATCTATCCCTCTATTTATTTCAATTTATAGTCACTCTTTTATTATCGAATCTACACCCTCTTCTCTGCATATGCTATTTTCTATGCACTCTGTGCAATCTTGTAAATCAAAAACAGAAAGAAAGGATTGTTCTCCTATGTATTCTCTTTCCCTATTACTTTGTGAGATCTCAGGATTTAGTTCTAGTTGGACTAACTGGAAATATAACATCAGGCTGGAAGGTTTGTATTTTTTTGGTTTTGTTTGCAATGTTGGTTTTTGTAGGAAAAGAGCACACAACCAAAAAAAAATTCCTTTTTTCCAACAATTACTAAATATTTTAATTAGCTCACTTGGTTTAAAGTTGCTTTATGTGAATAGAGGTCTTGGTTTCAAGTCTCTTTTTCAAGTTACTTTTTCTAAAAAGTTTTTTGTCATTTTTTTTAAAGGCTTTTTGTCAACTTATTTTTTTTAAAAGCAGATGTCACTTATTTTTTAAATTTAGTTTAAACTTTATGTAATAGTGTTTCTCACCTATTATAAAAACTGAATCACTTGCAATATAAAGTCACTTTATCTTTTATATAAGCTACAATCTACTTGGTCATTAGTTCATAAAGTAACATTGTAAAGTGACTCTCACTTTTTTATAAAAGTGGGTGACATAAAGTATTACTTAAAAAAGAATTGAAGTTATTATATTATGTTTGGAACGGGGGATGGGAATTTAAAAAAAAAAGGGTACAACTTCTTCATCAACTATCAACCTATCACATGACTACTTGGCATCTACTTCAACATTTCTTCAAAAATACATAACATATTCATCCGGAAGCCATTTTCAGAGCCCTTTTTTTGAACTGGCCTAATTTTTCAAGATATTTCTATTGGAGCAGTTACTTTAAACCTTTAAAGCTTCATCTTTTAAAAATGGAAAGTTCATGCCTGGTTATTCTTAATAGCACCAATTATTTCTAATGGCTATCCTACATTTTAGAATTACTTAGAAGTAAAAGGGATTTATAGAATAGCCTCAAGAATAGAATATAAACCTACCGATGAAGATAAAAAGGCTAAATGGAAAAATAAACCAGACTGGGCATGAGGGTTGATAGGAATGTCCATTGCTTAAGATCTTAGATTTCATATCCAATAAATTGACTCCTCTGATGAAGCTATGAAAATGATAAACAATATTTTTGGCAGTCAAAATGAAATCAGAGCCCACCAGGTTGAAAATGAGTTGCTTACTTTGGACCGCAATAATTTCTCCTCTATTGAAGATTTTTTGTCCAAATTCAAGACCCTTAGGCTTCTCCTAGAAGATTGTAAGGTCAGAACGGATGATGGTAGTATTATCTATTTTATCCTTACTAATTTAGGCCCTACATACTCTGTACTTGTTTTCACCTTCCATTCCACTAGAGAAGCCCTCATTTCTCAAGGAACACCCTACAACTCCCCCTCTTTTGATGCCTTTTTCGATCCTTTGATAAGAGAACAAGAAAACATCTTACACCTTGGTATTATTAATACTGGAAACTCTTTTAAGAAATCCTTAGCACCCTAGCAGCAACCAAACCCAAAGAATTCTATGAAGCAGAATCCTAAAAAAAATGGTCATAAACCAAACAAGGGTCTTATGCAATCTCAGCCGCAAACTGAAAAAGAAACTCAAAAAAATGATAAGGCAAATAAAAATAAAGGGAAGAAGACAGATAGACATTTCCAATTTTGTAATCATGATGGCCACGTAGATTCAATTTTTTTTTAAGAAAATGGAAGCCTTAGAAGCAGTAATGAAGAAGCACAACATCCATTTAGAGAACTCTTCAACTTCATCTTCGAGAATGACACTTTACATGTGGTTTTCAAGCGTAAAGATATGGTTATGCATTAAATGTATCTTCTTCTTCTCATTCTCATGAGTGGTTCATTGATTCTGGAGCCCTTTACCACATGGAGAAAAATAAATCCATTTTTTTTTCTTTAAATGATTGTAACACTAAAAATATTTATGTTAGTGATGATAGATCTCTTAGCATTGTAGGGCCTGGAACCATTCATCTAGATCATGGACAGTTTAATAATGTATTATGTTTTCCTACCTTGTCCTAAAACCTTCTATATGTTTATCGGATAACTAATTCAAGTGAAGGGAAAACTATAGAATTCTCACCTCATGATGTTGTAATTAAGGAACTAATAGATCATAGACATATTTTAGCTACTCGCATTTATGATTATTCCACAAGGCTGTATAAGTTTGATAGATTTGGGTCATCATGTCTTCTCCTCCATTTTTATTTCTCATAATGATGAAGTGAGCAAGCTTTGGCATGAGTGACTTGATCACTTAAACTATCACTCTCTTCAAACTCAATGTAAAGAAAATATGGGGGCAAGTATTCCTATGGTATCTTGTCGAGATGGTGTTTGTTCCGGTTGTGTACTCAAAAAAAATCATAGGGATAGTTTTGAAAAATGTGACTCTTGGCATGCTTCAACCCCTTTGCAATTATTATTCTTACATTTCTACCCCCTTATACTTATTCAATTCAATATACTTATTCTTACATTTCAATTCAATATTTTTAGTTTTCTTCCATTTGTATTTTATGTAATTAAGCTTGCTTAAATATTGGTAAAATACATGATAAAATCAGAAAGTTGTGTGTCAAGCCTCTCTCTCTCATCTCTGTCATTGGAGCTTGAGGAGGGTTTACCTTCTCCACAAGCCAAATTTTTTATTTAGTTTATGATTTCTTGGAAGAAATAATTAGGTTGTTGTAGTGTCATGAACATGTCTAGAATACTGAGCTAGATTTTTGTTTGAATGCTAAAGTAGTTTTTCTTTCCAAATTAAACTCACCTTTTCCATTTCCTTCATAATGAATTTGTTAATATTTGTTGCATGAATAAGTATTTTTCTTGCACGTTCAAGTAGCACAACAAAGGATAAATTCACCAGCACCCTTAGCTTCATTTCTCACCCATCATCAACCTTCTTCCATCAAATCACTATCAACTCTGTTTTCATAGTTTTCAACTTTACAACGTGAGAAACCCCTATAAGTGGAAGACAGGCTTCTCAAGATGTTCTGAGCTTGTCCAAGGGGTTTTCCACCCTCTATTCACCCAAACACACATTCACTCCACCTTCCCTATGCTTTTCTCCACCATTTGTGGCCTCGGATTTCCCTTAGACTCTTTCCTATAACAATTCAAGACTTTCCCGTAGCACTATAAGAAACCTGTAGCAGCACTTGTAGTAGAACTAGTGGGCCTCTCCTTAAGCCTAGAACCCACCATACACCTCATCTCCAAAACCATCTAGACATATTTAGCCTTGCACCCATGAGTTCAAGCCCTTCCTAAACCACCTTAGCGCTTCCTCCTCCTAGCTCCAAAACTGTGCATTTACAAGCATAAGGGTCATGATTAGATGCATGAGTAAAAGCATGATAATTAGAACATGAATTATACAGACTATTTTTAGCCATTTGGCATAGCAAGGTGTGATTAGGTCATTCTTCTTTATGAAATTTCAATTCAGCAATTTAGTTCATGAAAGATGCCTAGTTTGCTTCCATTTCTTGCCATACCTTAACTTGTAGATTTCTTTAATTACAAAGTAGCTAGATTTACTTTCTTACTGTAGAATAGTTCTTTGATTGCTGATAGAGTAATGTATTTGAATCATTTGTAGCCCTAGGTCTAAATTCCTAAGTGTGATAGAATTAATTCAGAAAACTTAGAAATAACACCGTTTTGTAGAGCTCAGAAGAGGATGACATGAGTATAATTCATTTGTTGTGTATATAGCACTGTCACCTCCAAGTTTTTATGAAGCCCTGGTTGATAAATTAAAGTAGAGTAGCCTCTCGGAGTTTCAGCATTCTTGGTGCAATATCAGGGCTCACACACCTTCTTCACTCATTCAGCTTCAAGCCAAATTTTCTCTTTAGTTTATGATTTCTTGGAAGAAATAATTAGGTTGTTGTAGTGTCATGAACATGTCTAGAATACTGAGCTATATTTCTATTTGAATGCTAAACTAGTTTTTCTTTCCAAATTAAACTCACCTTTTCCATTTACTTCATAATTAATTTGTCAATATTTGTTGCATGAATAAGTATTTTTCTTGCATGTTCAAGTAGCACAACAAAGGATAACTTCACCAGCACCCTTAGTTTCATTTCTCACCCATCATCAGCCTTATTCCATCAAATGACTATCAACTTTGTTTTCACATTTTTCAACTTTACAGCGTGAGAAACCCCTATAAGTGCAAGACGGGCTTCTCAAGAGGTTCTGAGCTTTTCCAAGGGGTTTTCCACCCTCTAGTCACCCAAACACACATTCACTCCACCTCCCCTATGCTTTTTTCCACCATTTTTGGCCTTGGATTTCCCTTAGACTCTTTCCTATAACAATTCAAGACTTTCCTGTAGCACTATAAGAAACCTGTAGCAGCACTTGCAGTAGAACTAGTGGGCCTCTCCTTAAGCCCATAAACCACCATACACCTCATCGCCGAAACCATCCAGACATCTTTAGCCTTGCACCCATGAGTTCAAGCCCTTCCTAAACCACCTTAGTGCTTTCTCCTCCTAGCTCCACAACCGTGCATTTACAGGCATAAGGGTCATGATTAGATGCATGAGTAAAAGCATGATAATTAGAACATGAAGTAGAAAGACTGTTTTTAGCCATTTGGCATAGGCAAGGTGTGATTAGGTCAGTCTTCTTTATGAAATTTCAATTCATAAATTTAGTTCATGAATTGGTATTATTAATACCAATTCTTGAGCACCCAGTAGCAACACAAGTTATATACCAATCTAGATAATTTCTCATTTAGCATGTATAAAATTCAATATTTGGGATACATTTTAGATGAATGTGGGGTGCATTTGGACCCAACCAAGATCCATGTTATTCAATACTAGCTATTCCTAATAACTCTAACAGAGATCCGTAGCTTCTTGGGCCTTAATAACTTCTACCAAAGGTTCATGTTGGGTTTCTCTTATATCACGTGTCCCTTAAGTCAAGTGACCAAGGTTGGAGAAAAAGAAAATCATTCATGGTCTAAGTCATAGTGTAAAGCATTTGAAGGTCTGAGTCCTCACCCTGCTAGAAGTTTATAAAACCATTTGATATTGAGATAAATGCCTCCAACTATGCTATCAGTTTAGTCGTCACTCAAAAAGTATATTTTGTGGTCTATCATAGTGAAACACTCTTTGATACTTGTTATGTGGAAAATTCACTTGTGTGAACAAAAATGAACTCCCTAGATCTACTGGCATGATCTAGAAACAATAGGGGAAAAAATATATATGTTTTCCTTAGAGATATTAGAATACAAAAAATATACCTACCTGGAATCTGTAGTAATCCCTCCTCTTCTCCTTGCTTGTAAGCTCCAATTCTAGCTCCAAGTGCTATAAATGGAACCTACAAAAATGACTAAAACAAGTAAGATAACTACAATATCCACATAGCATAAACTAATTTCCCCAATCAATGAGTCAAAATTCATTGAAATACATAAGAATCAACATGACACAAGTATAGGAAACATAGTGTTTTTTGTATTAATAGATGAAGGAGAGAGTTGCAACCATTTATAGATGATTGACTTTGTAGATGTCTCCCTAATTATCTTTTCCTTCCTTTCCACAAAGAAAACCTTTGAATCTCAACCGTAATGCATTAATTGGGGGATTATTCCTTAAGCTCAAAGTAGCAGCATGAGGGCACTAGTAATCTCCAAAATCCAACCCAGACTCTATGAGAGGCAATGGATTTATAGGGTAAAAGTGTACTTTAGGATTTACTAATATAATATTGAGAGCTTGAGATCCACATATGAAGGAGGATAAGCTCTAAGGATAAGAGATAAGACCTCTATAATAGGAATTTTAGATCTCTATCCATGGTAAATGGCTAAAACATCCTTAGAAGCTTCTGGAAGGAGAAGTTTCGTAAATATTTTTTATTTTTCTTGAAATTATAGAGCTATCACACCAAAAAAGTAGAGCATCCTGTGTTCGTCAGTGCAGCTGCTTAGTTATGCAACTTGCAACCATTGTGGGTGGACTAAGTGCATAGTGTGTTGAGGCCAAAAACATATTTTTGAGTTTTTTGACCCAAAAAATAAGAATTTTTCGAAAGGTGATGCTTAGGGCTTTGCAAAGGGACAATGAAAAAGTGTTAAGGGTGTTGATTGATCTGGGTTTTCAGGCCTTTCGAGTGAATGCGACAAAATAACCTGTAAAAATACTTTAAAGAGATGCCCCGCCTATGACAAGGAGATGTAATTCATTCTGCAAGCTTACCAACGATCGAAACATTATGTTTTGGGGAAGGAGATGATCATCCACACTTATCATAAGACTTCGCCGTTTATTCAAATGTAAGGAAATTTATAGAATGACCACCATTAAAAATTTTCCACAAACATGTAAGAATTTCACTTGAACATCAAATAAAAGAAAGGTAGTGTCAATCATGCTAGAGACTGCCTCAATTGATCGCCACTTGTGATGCTAACCAGATTTATTAACTCTTTTTGACACAAAACCTCTCAATGACCATAATTATACAATAGTAATTTTGACTTCATTTCCACAAACCAAATTTTGATAAAAAAAAAAACAAGCTCCAAAATTCCACATCTAAAATGCACTCCTATTTAGATGCACTCTTATTCTACCTAAGAGAGTGTTCGTTCCAACAAACTTTTCAATTTAATCTAAAGGACACATTATAATTGGGTAACAAGACATTTTATAATAACGACACTTTAAAAATATTTATATTAACAAAGTATTCAATAGTTTATCGAATTATGTACTACCCCACATTTAAACCATATAATACTTTTAACTACTAAGTTAATATTCCTTTAAACCCACATAAAAGCGTAATCAATTATCATAAAAGAAGATAAAAAATTCTAACATAGTAATGTTCATTAAATTTAATAATGCAAAGAAATACCAAGCACTTATATTCCTAAAACTCGAAATTAAGGAAATAATTACCTTCATTGTTCTTGCAGTCATTTAAATATGAACGTTGTACCAGCTTTTGTGGAAAACTATCCCATAAGACGTTTTTCAAATATTTATATATTAATTTTACTAATTTTTAAATATGGTATTATTAATTATAAAATTAGTTTCTCATATAGATATTCGTTTACAATTATAAAATTGGTATTCGTTTACAATTATAAAATTGGTTTCATATTCTTTTGAAGAATGAATATATTACTGTAGTTATATAAATTAAATTTTTTGAAGTCTTTATTCTTAACTTTAGTTGTGTACAATTAATTGGTAATTGTTACTAATTAGGTTTTGACTCTTTAATTTTATTTGGGAAATTCTCATAATCAATGTTTTAATTGGAAAAGTAAATTAAATGATTGACATTCATTAAATAGTTTGTAAATGTCAAGAGGAAAGCAAATTAAATGATTTTCATTTATTCAAGGGTCGGTAAATGTCAAGAGGTATCAATCAATTATATACAAAATGTGAATTAAATAAATAACATTTATTAAATGGTTAGTAAATGTCAAGAAACATCACTCAATAATACACATAAAAACAAACACTTCATTATACATCTTATTCATGTTGCTAAAATTAAAAATAATTATAATTATGAATATTTACTTCGGCATACCATGGAAAAAAACATAACTTACTTCGAATGACATTTTTTTATGTAATAAAATTAATTAAAAAAAATAAAAATGAAATACCATACTTTGAAGATAATCTCAATAATTATTTTTTGTATACTATCATAAATGTTATAGAATATTTTATAGAGGTTACATTTATATTATTCACACTAATTATTATTAATTTAATTAAAATGATGTTACGTTAAATAATATTCTCAAAACACTTGAAACAAATATTTTCAAGGGTCTTAATAAGTTTTAGAAGATATTCAAACATATTTTCTAGTATAATTTGTTGAGAATAGATAGAAATTTACTGGAATCATAAAATTGAGTGGTTAACTCTATATTAAGTCTTAAAATTTTAAACAATAACCCATTATAAATAGCAAAAATTTAGATGTGAACTAAAATCTTTTAGCTGGATTCCAGTCAAGGAAAAAAAAATAAAAAAAATCTGAAAACACTCAAAAAATGATAAATTTAACTCTATTGGATAGGGGCGTAGGCTATCACAGGTTAAGACTATTACCGTGGAAGCATCATTATTTAAAAAAAAAAAAATTAATGACATAAATCAGTGGCCAGCCGAGAATGAGTAGCGTGCGATGCATTGTAACGTGTCTTCCCTTGTTTCGTTTCCTGTCATTTTAATACTCACCGAACACCACAAGCGTCTAATACGTCATAAGAATATTGGTGGAATTTTCTTAACTAATACCTATGCCAGTTGACAAAAATGGACTTCCACTGTTACACAAGACGCAAACGACATCCGTTTCAAATCAATCTTGAAATCTGATAAGCCACCTGTGTTACAATATCAGCACGGTATCCTGACATGCAGTGTTTTCGACCATAAAATCAGAAAATAACAAATCAAATCACATCAGTCGCCGTGTTTTCCACCTCAGTCTGCCACCAACTTCTTTACGGAATATGGGACCGCTTAAATTTGAAAATGGGATGGCCAGAAAGGAAATACTTTTTTTTCTCACTGATCACAAATTCACACAGCGTATAATACTAGATTGTAGTTGCTTTCTTTCTGTAAAGGTTGACAACAACTTCTAGAAATTCCACCGCCACTACCGTAGTATCGATTTTCTTTCATAAATTTTAACTTCGATTTTGGAAGTATGCTGGTGAAATGTAATTGCCTTGGTGTTTGAATTATGTTCATTAACTTATCAAATTAATCTTATTATGTATCGATTGGAATCTTATTAGAATCAGGTTGATAAAATTGTACTTGTAAAACGTGCTGTAGAAGAACAAGAGATGCTAGCTAAACATTTAATACAAAAGTAAGAAAATTATTTATTTAAAATAAGCAAACTTTCACTTAAAAATATTCTCATGAAAGGAGAACTTTACCTTCATGGTCCACACCATTGAATGTGGATTTGTTATGTCATTAGCCGCTTATCCCAACATTCAACAATTATTATCTATTATTATTTTAAAATAAATCTTAAAATAAATAGGGCACGGTAGTTTAATTTTTAATATTCAAATAAAAATTATAGTTTTCTAAAATTTGCAAATTAATATATGAAATGGAAAAATTAATTGATAACTAACAAATAAGGAGTTGTATAAGAGTAAATCTTCATATTTACATTTTTACTCTTATTGGTTAAAGTGTTGATCAACTCATCATCAATAATGGTGGACAAGGTAAATATATTTATTTACATCTTGTTCCTATTCAATGTTTATTGCTTAAATTATGGTATGCACTAATTGATGGTAAATATGTTATGTATGTGACTTTGAGCCATTTTCAAAGATAATAACACAAATATCTAAAAATCATAACATAAATATTGCAAGTGCACCTACAGTTTATGGAAATCATGACATAAATATTGCAGTATCCAGAAAGCAAATAAGTTTAAGTCAATGATCCACATTGCATTGTATTTTGCAAAGGCTGCAATAATCAAATTATAGTCTAATTAAATGTTTGAAAAATATTTATTTGCTTTTTCAAAGTTAAACATTATAACTTAAGTGTAATTTAACTTATAAATTAAAATACTAAACTTATAATAGTCAACCAGAAAATCCATTGCTAAAATCTTAACCATAATGAAATAAAACAACATAAATGGTAATAACATAAAATATAATCCTTTTAATAATCAATTTGTGTCTATTTCTTTATTCTTTCTTTTATTTTTTCCTATTAAAAATAAATATATTTTAATAATATACTCAAACTTAATGAATATATTTTAATAATATTCCAACATAATTTTCATTATTTATTAATAATTAAATAAAAATTTCAAAATTATATGAAATAAACACCACATAAATATATTTTCAAAATGCTAAAACTTATACTCTTTATTCCTGCATAAATAATTTCATGACACGAATAGCATTTTCCTCATGCTCGAAGTTATACTTCAATTCTTGAATGGAGTTTCGCAGAAGCAATGACTGTGACAGTCTTCATTGCACTTTATTAATTCCTCTGCATCAATAGTCATAGATGCCAGTGATAGTGATTGTGACTGTGGGGATACTCGTGAATGTCCCCTCTCCCGTGGGGCAACGTCAGTGGTGAATGCATAGGACTATCCGGTCTCCTCATCACAATGATAGTGATAGTGGTGGTGCTCGTGGCACGAAAATCATGTTTAGAATTTCAAATTTGTTCAGTCACTCGTAAAATTATTTATGAGTATAATTTGTTTTTTAGGTTTGGTATTTTATGTTTTATCTAAATATATGACTCTTATTTTTATTTTTATTTTTACAACATCCATAATTGTGATCGAGTAAGAGATTCGTTGTGTAAAGATATTTAGATCAATAAGTATGAATATCTAAGAGATTTGCTTAAAGTTTATTGGTGGTAATTGATGGGAAATTATGGAGAAATAATATTTTATTTAGCTGATTTTTTTAATCTTTAATTAACACTATTATATCTATAAATAATCATCGAAATTTATGACAATAAATTTAAATATTCATGTTTGTCAATGTATTAAGATATTGTAAGTGATTACTCATTAACACTTCTCACGAGTGGGGAAGATCTTCAAAATCTGAAACAATATATATGGACTGAGTGTTGTAACAAGGTGATATTTTGCAATACATATGGACTTAGTGTTGTAACTAGATGACATTTTGCAATACATATGGACTTAGTGTTTTAACTAACTGAAGTTTTGCTTAGATAGATTTGTGTGAAATTATATTAGAAATTCACAATTTTGTAATTTTAAATTGTTAATGTTGCTAATTCAAATATTTTATAATTTTTTTTTTAGAAAAAACGTTTTTAAATTTAAGAATATAATTTAAATCATGTTACCAAATTGTAACATGAGAAGCCAGATAACCACCTCACCAATATGAACACCGTACTCACATCACTCATAAGTAGAAGAGGTGGAGACAGCAAATATGGATGCACATCAAAATGTTGAGCTCCCTTAATCCATTACCCTAGACATAGATGCACATCAAAATGTTGAGCTCCCTTAATCCATTACCCTAGACATACGTTATAGTGAGGATGGCCAAGACGAACATAAGGAATTCTCCAAATCCATTACCCTAAACATACCTTATAGTCACAATGGCCACAACCAACATAAGAAAATGTAACAACATTAGTTTTTTCTTGTTAAAAAATTGTTAATACTTGTGATTGGAATTATCTATGTTATCATTCTTATAACATTAATATTCAAACAAATGAGCAATTAAATAAGTATTACTCAAAGCATCTTGTGCATCATGTATGTCAAGAATATAATATAGGTCAAGACTGAATTCTTATTGGATTTTGCAAGTAAGAAGTTCATAAATAATGATATTAGATTTCTGAAAAAGTTCATCATTATATTGATTATTTCAAATTTATGAAATCTTTTGAAAATTTAATAAGCATTTAAATTTATTAAAATTTGAAAATATTTTGCAGCCTACTACAAAATTAAGTTTAAGTGAACAAAAATGAGAACTAATATCTCTTTCTCTGTGTTGTCATTCTTGTAATTCGACACATTTTCCATGGTCCTAACAGTTTGCATAAAGAGGAACAATAAGAACTACGTCGTATGCAAAATGGAAAGCTAAAACCAGTTAGCCAACCCAAAAAAAAAATGAAATTAGTGCAATCCCAAAGGGATGCGTTGGAAAAATGGCAATGCATACCCATTAAATATGTTTGAGCAGAAAGAATTGCACTATTCTCGTTTTTCAACACTAAAAACAAAGACGAAAGCGTACTCATTTCCTTCCAAGTCATTATTTGAATCAACAATACGTGTGAGCGCATTCACACCAACTTTTGAGTAAACAATTCATTATTCCATCAAGGTTGGTAATAGTGACCAAATTTTCTCGGGGGTGGAGAGTATTTGGTGGACTAAGGATGCGCTGATACCAATTCTCTGGTTGCAATTATGTTTACGCATAAACAATGCTATATACGTTGAACGAAAAAAAAAATCAAAACAACAATGGAAACCAAAATATCACAATACTCCATATCTATACGTGGGGTACCCTGGCTCGTAATCTTGAAAACATGAACAATAACTTCAATTTTCTTCTGTAAAATTTATGATGTGCATTCCTCACTTCTTTCATGTTTAAGATATCTAAATCTAAACCTAAACCTCCAAGCTCTTGGATAACCAATTCCAAAAATATGCTAGCTAAAGCAGTATTGTTTTGTGAGTGGCTACTCAAATCTAATTTTTATTTTGAAATAGGATAAGCAAAGCATATCATGGAATTGTGATTTTGGTGTCACTATTTACTCACAAAGAACTAAAAAATAGTTACATTAATGAAGTCCCTGTATTTTATGATGGAAGTTGTACAAATTTTGGTGGTGGTATATATTCTAGCTAAAAGAACTATTATTTTATTATGCTCCAATGCATGTGTGGTGAAGGTGGAAATAAGACCTTCAAAATATGAATTAATGATTAGAAATCATTCTTTTAATAATATATATATATATATATATATATATATATATATATATATATATATATATAAAGTTTAACATTAGACAATATATTGGTCAAAGCTCAACTAATGGGTAGTCAAAAGAGAATCCATTGCAAGAGTCCTACCTTGGTAGGGAGTAATAACTGCAAAAATATTTGAGCATGACCATTCCTCGACCACAAAACAACCAACTCAATGAAACCAAAATGTTGAGCGAGGAAAATCCTAGTTTTAGATATCAACAAGTATGTAATTTCTAACAAATGGAAACACATGAGAGTAGCGCTCTTCGTTGTAATTTAACGTCAAGAGTCCTAAATATTTGATGGATTATATATCCAAATTCTTGTTAGATTTTTATGGAAAATTGCAACTAACTTCCAGATGCCATTCAAGAATTTGGTAGAAGATCATCAATTAAAAAAACTAGCAACATAGTTAATTTTTATAAGCTCTTATAAGTTTGTTTCACTTAATCCATTTACAAATAAATATAATCTATCCTATGGGAAAGAAAAATCACAAAAAAATTAAATAGAATACTACACTCTATCGTTTACTAAAGTGGCCTAAAATAACTTATAAAGAACTACAAATTAGTTATGGCACCTACTTGGTTTATTAATTATTGAAGGTGAGATGCTTGAATTGTCCTCACAAAAATCCTCTTGCTCCTTTAATGGGCTTCACAACCTATAAACATATAACACTAAATCTTAGTCCAACCAAATAAAGAAAAACCAATTTATTATGAAATAACTAAATAACATCATAGTTATGTAGGTTGGTATTACCACTAGAAACTAAAATATGAACATACGAATGTAATTGCATAGTGTATAGGGGATAAGGGTAGAGGAAGAAGGTATATTTAAATTTTTATTTATAAAACTAGCAATAAGATATGGTGTACCTTACTTCCACAACTGACATTTCCCATTCCTCTCACCCTAATCTACTCATTATAACTACACCTCTAGTGCTACGCTCCATCTTAATAGAAGTGTTTTGGTTCCTAGAGACAACACCCGGGTTAATATTAAGGGATAGTTCCTAGGACATCTTAAACTATTTGGTAGATAAATCTTTATCGCTCAAGAGTTCTTAAAGATATGAGAGAATTTGAAATTGATTCAATATTCATACTCAGAAACAAGACATGTTACACACATTAACAATATAATGTTCCAAAGAAGTAAAGTTCAACCTTGGTGGCCTACACACAGGTAGTGGAGCTTTCTTATTGTTGTAGTATAGATGAGTGAATAAATAAAGAAAAAAGTCTAGTGTAGAGGGAAAATTAATAGAATCATGTGCATTTAACTTCAACAAAGTAATGTATAAAAGAAGAGAATGAGATTACAAACAATGGAGCACAATTTAAGGCTTCCAACCTTACATTTACAAGTACCATCTATAATAACATGACATAGAATAATATTACATACAAGATTTAGTTCTAGCATCTAAAATTACACAATTTATAAGAGGGAAGAAACACATATGAAAATGGTACACATAGATAAGAACACATACTCCACATAAAAATACTTGGAATTGCCAAAAACTTCTTCATTATACTTTTAGAACATCATACATGTCTTTTTATCTCAAAAACTTGCAAAATTTTTAGAAATATAGTGGTCTCTTGAACAGAAACTCGAACCCTTCTAATAAGTTCCCTCTTCCCTCTTATAGGTAGAGTTCTAACAAAAAAAAAAAAAAATTAGAAAAATATATTCAAGCATGACAACTAGATAAACTTATTAGTTGTTCAAGCACGTTGAATGGCTAACTTATTTAATCATTTCATATCCACTTGATACCTTCTTGAAAATAAAATATATACAAATTTCCAAAATGGTAGAGATATGGTATGATTTTCAAATCAAGAGAGATCCTCATTGTCGTCTCGCTTGATCCCTAGAGGTGGTCGTTGGCTCCACGACCCTGATTTATGACGAATTGAATAGTTGGTCACACCTTTTCCATATAATTGGGTCTAGTATAGTAGTGTGAATAACGGTACCATAGGTCGTCCTAAGGTTTGTGAGCTCTGTGTGTAATTTGGTTTGTTGAGGAACAAGGTCTTCACTAAGCACAATAGCTGGACGTATATTTGAAAATAGTTAACTATGGTACTTCAGTTGAGAGTGATAAAAATTTTCCATGATTCCTCCACCTTGCTCTTGGCCTCAACTAGAAATTGTTCATATTGCTCCCAGGGTAGTAGTTTTCCCTAGAAATCCCGACAACTGGGTAGGCTAGCTCTAATCCTATGGCCAAAATTAGAATTTAAGGTTGTGATTTCTCTTACCAGCTCACTCACACATGCTTCATCCCTATCCCTAGCTTATTAACTCATAAGTTTATTTTTCATCAAGGAGTTTGATACATCTCTCAACAATAATTTCATTTGTAGAATTCTCCTCTTTGGCTAGTAGGATATAGAACTAGATGGGTTTTACTGCGGCCTTTTGTTCTACAATCAATTTCGGATGTTACCAATGTTTCTTCATTTCTGAGATGATTTCTTCCAATATTAGCTATCTAGATTCTACAAGGGCCATATCGCCCTTCAATTTTCCTTTTATTACTTTGATCTCATCATGATGCCTGAAATTTGTTGTTAATTTTATCTACACTTTTCCGAGTTGACTAAAGTTGTTTATCCTTATTTTCTAGTGTGTTTTGGGTGTTTTCCAAGTTGATTTGAACCTTATTTAGCTCACTTTATGACAACTCCAGTTATGTGATAGCTTTGGTTAATTACTCAATGGGATTTTGTGGGTTCCCTCGCATAACCATGGCA